>UELX01001258.1:0-47733 GCA_900480035.1 Eupelmus urozonus
GGAGGGAGGGGTGATGATTTCGGCGATTTGCCTGCGTGTGACGTGCGTCTTCGATGAATGGCTCTAGTGCAGTGCTCGTCTGGCCGTCTCAGAAAGTGGACGTCTCATCGCGGATTTGAGCACGCGCGCTGTGTGATCCTCTGAGAAGCTCGTATCTTGCAGCGCGAGTCTTGCAGTCTCCGGGCGTGCGGCTGGGGGGGTTATAAGGAAGCCCGAAGCCCAGCGGAGAAAGAGAAGCCCAAATGCTGATTGCCCCGAACGACTGACGCGGCTATAGCCTCGCACTCGCGCGCCGAGCGACGACCGATTTCCTTAGCCGAGCAAAGTTCCCCCCTACCCGTCACTGGCAATGGCAGAGTTCGACCTCGGCGATCTCATCGGCGATCAGGTCGAGAAGGTCCTTCAGTTTCACGTGAGTTTACTGAGAAATTTTGGCTATTTTATCGTAGTGTTGTTACGGGCCACACGACGAGAGCTTTTCTCCGTAGCTCTGCTCTGCAGCTGCGTTCTCTGTTTGGGACGCACGCGCGGCCAGCAGCAGCAGTCTTTGTTCTCCAACTTCTGCGGGGCTCAAGGGCTCTCGGCGTGTTTTACGCGTAGGGATAATGAGAGTAATGTTTTGCTTTTGTGTTTTCACGGCAGGATTTGACGGGTATCGAGAATCTGTCCGTCTGCAGGGATGTTTTGCAACGGCACAATTGGAACCTGGAGGTGGCTGTGCAGGTGTGTTTCTTGGAATTTTTCGATTGATAGATAAACGAACGTATTACTGGACGTTTTGAAGATTGTTTCTGTTTGATAAATGTTGACTTGCACCGCGATATTAGTAAAGTTTCCGAGTTGAAAATTAAAAATGTTTAGTCATGTAGAAAGTTCAAGGCTTTGAAATTTATAAATATTCATTATCATAACCTTTTTCTAAGACCTTGGATTTTCGTTGCGATTTTTTTTTTTAATCGCTACTTTTTTGCTCATTATGAGGAAATGTTATTATTATTTTAATTCTATCTTGCTTACATTACACTGCAAATCGTGCTCTTTTTAGGAACAACTTAATCTATACGAAGGCAGACCATCCATGTACGCTCAGGATACAAGAGTGCGACCTCCTCCAGTTGTCGATGAAACTAGTTCTAGAATTTATTTCGGTTCAACAGGGAGTTCGGGGAGCGGCGGATTTTTCTCCTATATATTTTCCTTCTGTTACAATGTTGTGACCAGTATTTTACAACTTATCTTTGCAATATTTAGGAGAAACGTCAGGCCTGGTAATTTTATTTTTATTTTCCTCGTTTTCTAAATATAATTAAAGTTGTCTTACAGTATAATAATTCTGATATAATTTTTTTTCAGTTTCTTTGGATCCTGTCCAAGATGTTATGAATTTTATACGAACATATGAAGAGCAATGTGGTAGAGATCATCCAGTCTTTTATCAAGGTTCTTACAGCCAAGCTCTTTCAGATGCTAAGCAAGAATTAAGATTCCTTTTAGTATATCTTCACAAAGATGAATCACAAGAGGTTGAACAGTGGTGCAGGTATTGTAAAATAATTAAGTCAATATTAATTTTTGATAACATTGATTTTACCAAGTGTTGCCAACTTAAAAAAAAATTTAGTTGTAATATAAAAGGATAAAAATAACACTTTTTGTAAAAGAACTTCCAATGCTTTTAATTCTGTAATTTGAACAGTTTAAACAATTTTAATTAATTTAAATTGATAAATTTGTATTTAAATCCAATGGCATTAATAATTTAAAATACAAATATCATGAAAATATCACATTAAATAATAGTTTTATATTTTTTTAATTTACAGAAAGACACTGGGAGATTCGGATGTTGTTCGATATGTAAATACACACACGCTTTTTTGGGCGTGTAATATAAAGTCTGGCGAGGGTTATAAAGTAGCGGAAGCTCTTAAAGCCGGTACCTACCCATTTCTGGCAGTCATTGTATTAAAAGACAATAAAATGACGATAGTTGGAAGGTAAAATTTGTTTCTTTAAATATATTCTTTTTTTTAAATATCACGTAATCAACTAATTGTTTCACAAATACAATAATCTATACCTTATTTAGAATGGAGGGTATACCGTCACCGACGGAGCTGATGACCCGACTGCAGGCGATCGTCGACAGCAACGAAATTCATATAATCCAGGCACGACAGGAGCGTGCCGAACGCAGCGCTACTCAATCGCTGAGGCAGCAGCAGGACCTTGCTTACGAAGAGTCGCTGCGTGCCGACCAAGAGAAGGATCGACGTCGTGAGGAAGAACGCCGAGCCCGCGAAGCCGAAGAGGCGCAAGCCCTCGAGCTGATTAATGCCCAGGAGATGGAAGTCATGCGAATTAGGCGGGAAAAAGAGCTCACCGTGGAAAAGGTACCACAGGAGCCAGAGCCCGCCGATCCCAATGCCTGTCACCTGCAGATCAAGCTCGGTGAGCGCACCGTCAAACGACGCTTTCTACACACTGACACAATCCAAGTAAGTTTGCTAAGTTTTCTAATGAAGCTAAGATATAAAAGATGAATTTTATTTAGAAGTTGTAAAAAAATTTAATATTTTAATTTTCATATCGCTTATATTGTTTTATATTTACTTTTGTAGGATGTATATCATTGGATATTCAGTCAGCCAGATTCACCAACAAACTTTGAAATAACAACCAGCTATCCTAGAAGAATTTTATATCCTAGTGTTGAAATTCTTACCTTGTTAAAAGCTGGATTGACCCAGAGAGAGGTTCTTCACATCAACGACTTAGACGATTAAATTGATTTCAATTCAAAGCACCATGTATCATTCCGCAAAGGGACGATGCCCATTAAGAGAGACATTTATAAAAGAAAAAAAAAAGGATAATAATATATTATATATTTGATACATTCTTGTATTTCGCGCAGGGTATGAAAAGCTGTTTATTCGGCTTGTTGATGCGCGTAAGCCTTTCGTTTCCTGATCGTTTGTAATTTCAACTTTTCGTTATGCCAAATAATGTGTTCGATGACGATTTGCATTTTTCCTTTTCTTTTGAGTGTTGGATAAAAAAAATAAGTTTTTTTTTTTAATTATATCGGTGAGCTTGGCGATGTGAAAATTAGCACAAACCCGACGAGACCAACATTTTTATCATTGAAATAATAGATTTTTTTTTTAAGTTTTCCTCAATCAATTATTTTATTAGTTACGGTTGAAAATGAGAATGTCAGTATATCTCGTCAGCTTGATATAAATATGACTAACGATGCACCGTATTTTTACAACGATTTATCGCACGTCAGTGATGTACAATTTCTTTTTCTTTACGATGAGGAGACCATAGCGAGCGTGATAATTCAATCCTGTGGTACTTCTAGTCTGTCGTGGATTATTAAGTGGTTTAATCATAGAAAGAAAACTCCCACTAAAAAAGGCTTGTAATAATTATCCTCTTACGGATTAAGAGGAGACTGAGACAAATTTTAATTATTTCTACAATTGAAACATCGGAATATTTGTAAAGTCTAACCAAGTACAACAGTACCACGAGATGTGGAATAAAACTTTATGTTCTTTGACTACAAAACACTTTGCGTCCATTTTTTTACCCCACATTTTCCGTTATTTCTTTTTTTTTTCTCATATATATGCATATTCACCGATGTACCTGAAAATAGCTGAACGACTTTCGTCTGTCGTCAGGAGACATCGCACTTCTGCGCAAGAAATTTAAAGTGTAACACGCAATAATTTTTAAGGTAAAAAAATGAGTTTTTATCTTATAGCTATTGTCGTTGCACTTACAACAATTTTTGGATTAGTACACTCGCAAAAAGCGTAAGTTACCGGCGCTAATAATTTTCTCCGCACATTTCGCGACTGATTAACGATTTTTTTCGACTTTCAAAACAGGCGTGAAAAACTGCATCTGCAGACACTCTATAACTGGTCCGTAGGGACCTTGCAACAGCAACTTGAACAATATGACTTATTTGGCAATCAAGAAGCCTTGAACGATGATTTGGTTGAAACGATCGAAGTCGCCATCGATCGGACCGAAGAGGTTCCTATGATATCGGAAGCGCCTCCAGCATCGGAATCGGTAGAAGAGATTCATGGCATTAGGGTTGGATCGGAAGAAAACATACAAGATCAAAGTAATAATCTAGTTTTTATTTATTATTAGAAATCGGGTATTATTTAATTAAGGTATTAAGAGGTGTAAAGGCTTATTTAAAATTAGTTTTGTAAACTTTACTATTGGGTATATGAATAATATCATGCTTGCTTTTAGTATGATAAAAAAATCATACTAAGGGAAGATCCCACGTTTTGCCGATTAAATTAAAATTTTAAAGAGTTCAATTCATTTTAAAAATTCAAGAAAAAAACTACAAGCACATCACTTAAATGAGACTAGCAAAAACTAAAAAAACCTCAAAAACTCAAAACATCTTTTTAAATTAAAAAAACCATTCCTCCACAAACTCAAACCTATTCGAAACCCTCATTACAGAATCAGTTTTGGACGAACCGACCAAAGTTGAACCTCCAGCGGCAGCCGTCCTCAGCAATGAACAGACCGCAGCCACAAGCAGTCACATCAGCCCCAACCAACGACAGCAAGAGGAAAATCAACAATCCATCAAGTACCCAACGGCCGAGATGCGCGAAAACGTCCTAGCCGCGCTGAACGCCTCGCTGCAAAAGCTGTCTTCAGCCGCGGGCTCCGGGCGCATAAACGGCACCCAGCTCTACGAGATCCTGCTCAGGGAAACGCTGCTCTACGACAAATCCAGACAGCAGCAGCAGGAGACGGCTCAGAATGCCGCAGCCCCAAGCCAGGACGCAGCTGGCTCGTCCGCCGCTACTATCGTCGAGGTGAACGAGACCAGCGAGGAACAGGACAACAGGCCCAGGATGTACTTTGGCCAGTCGCCCATGGAGTATTTGCCGCACCAGGATCCGGAGTGACGAGCGAGCGACGAATTTGAAATTTAAGAGAGAAAAAATGTTTTATGAAATTTATGCATGCTAATTTGGGAATGAATTAGGATGTAGACGATTGAGAAATTGAAAAATAAAATTCCTGAACTGTACGAATTGCGTCATTGATTATCCGCGATTGTCGGCCGATAATTGATTTAATCTAGATGATCGCGGTAATTAGTTTTTAAATACTCGACTCTCGAGCGACTTGTCAGGGACGATGCGCGCGCACCTCAGTGTTTTCTTGCGCAGTGTTACGCTCGGGATTATCACAATTGTGACGTCAGCTAGTCTCTTTTTTAGTTCGCGTCGTCGTGATGTTTGTTGTGCTTTCGGAACTTTAACAATATCTTTGAAAAAATGGTACTCTGCAAGTACTTTCAGCAGGGCAACTGCCGCTTCGGTAGCTATTGCAAATTCGAACACAGTTTTGGTGAGTTGAATTCGACAATTAGTTGATGGAAATTTGACGGTAGCGATTGGTAATAATAGGTTAGGTACTTTGTTTACGTTATTCATGCTCTTTTAATTTTTAGGTAACAGAAGCAAAACTTTCGGTGGCGATGACAAAAATATTGCGTAAGTAGAATTTTTTTTGTTATCTTAGTTTACTTACCACTACTTGTAAGATCATTGCTGAATTTGAAAAAACTTTTAATTAGGATCATAAGCTGGCACCTTGATTAGATCTATCCAGTGCAATTGTTGAATAAAAATTTTGTTGTAAAGTAAAACTTTTTAGTATATTTCTTTTATTAATAACACTACCTTACTGTGTGAATAGTTTGCTGGTTGCCGAAGAAGTACTTCATGCTGAAAAAGGTGGACAATGGTTACTTTCCTGCTATGGACCATTCAAAGAGCGAAAATGTATTCCAACAATGGAAGATCTTTCACCAGAAGAAGTTCGATGGGAAATGTATCAAGCACAAAAAACAGGCACAGTTGATCAAATTGTAAGATTTTTAATTTTTTTATTCTAACATCAAAATAAATTCTATTTTAATTTCTTATCTAATTGAATTCTTCTTTTTTATATTCATTTTTTAGAATGCACAATTTCAACAAATGTGTGAAGCCATGAGAGCAAAAAGAGAAGCATTAAAGAATCCTACACCAGAAATTGTTCGAATGCTGGTAATTTATAAATATTTTATAATAAATAAATATAATATTTCTTACTCATACCCTTATTTCTCTATGTATAGGAAGAAGTTCAAAATTCTGGACCAGATAATGCAAATAAAGGAAATTTTGCTTTTGCTCAGTCACAACTAGGAGCTACGAATACAAATCAGACATCCAGTGTATTTGGTCAAAAAACGTTTGGTGCTCCAAACAACCCCTTTGGTACTAGTAATAATAGTACCTTTAATACTACTCAAGCATCATCTTCGATTTTTGGCAGAACAACTAGTAATACAACCTCTGTATTTGGGGGCAAACCAAGTTTTGGCTCTGCTCCTGTTTTTGGTGGAACATCTACGACTGGTTCTTCTATATTTGGTGCTGCTAACAAAGCAGCAGCTACCCCTTTTGGTGCAGTGCAAAATACTCCTTCATTCGGTGGATTAGCTTCTCAAGGTATGTATCGAAAATTTAATGTTTAATAATTATTCTATTCAGCTCCTATTAATAATTGGATTATGCAGGTACAAACATATTTGGTAGCACAACGGCGACACAATCTACTTTTGGTCAACCTGCAGCTTTCGGAACTAATGCTAATCAAGCATCCAATGCTTTCTTAAAACCTCAGACAAATCAGACTTCGGTTTTTGGAGGATCAAATGCAACAACTGGTAGCGTATTCGGTTCCACGGCCCCTGCTGCGACAAATTCAGTATTTGGCGGAGGAGCAACATCGGTTGCACCTACTGGAACTAGTATCTTCGGACAACCAACAACAGCAACAGCCGCTTTTGGAGCTGCCCCAGTTTTTGGTGGATCGGCCAGTTTCGGCGCGGCGCCGGTAATTAAAACTTTTATATTTTTTAAAAAATTTTAAAATCTTTCTTATTAAACACTTATATCTCTATAAGCATGCAAATCACCGTACGCAGTACGCAATAATGCATCGATGGAATTTACAATATATTATATTAAATTTAAAATTATGTAACTTAAATCTAAATATTGCAATTCTTTTAAATAGACTGGTGGTTCCATGTTTGGTGGACAGACAACTTTTGGTGCTGCGGCCCCCGTCTCATCGTCGGCTAGTGTATTCGGCGGCGGTGCCAATGCAGGAATATCCAGCTTTGGAGCACTCGCTCAACAGACTGCACCCACAAACGTTTTTGGAGGTGCCACAGCAGCAACTGTCCCGAATGCCTTCGAGGCCGCCCCCAATGCCTCACCATTCGGCGCACCAGTTTCCTCGGGTGCCGGACCCTTCGGCACGATCAATGCTACCTGTAAGTATATTTTTTATTATAAATAATGTCACTCTTACTAAGAGTATTGCTTTTCAAATTTTCGGCAAAGACTAACTTAAGTAGCGCCACAGTTGCAAATGATGTACAATACATCTTTAAATAATCAAAATAATGTTTATGTCTATAACATATTATACTTTTTAAATAAACAATCACATTATTTATATAAGCGAATTTTACATTAATACATACATTATTTTTTTGATGAAAATAAATTACATATTTCCGTTTTTTTTTTCTATTTAGCAAACTCAGTCTTTGCATCGAGTGCATCATCGGTACCGGGACCATTTGGTACTTCCATGACGCCGGCATTCGGCTTCGCGACACCCGCCACCACAACTACTAACGTTTTTGGTGCTAGTCCTGTTGTAACGGCATCCACCAATGTTTTCGGTGCTGCTCCTGCGATATCCACGGCCACCGGAATTTTTGGTTCCACTGCTGCTGCCACTGCCCCAGGGACCACCCAGTCCCCTTTCGGCACTACGAATGCATTCGGCACCAGCGTATTTGCAAGCTCGACAGCAAACAGTGGCACTGTGGCTACGACCAATGTATTCGGGGTGAAGCCACAACAAAGCAACGCATCTCCATTTGGCACAGCTGCGGCGACTCAGTCTAGTCCCTTCGGAAACTTTACTAAATCGGGTGGCTTAGGATTCGCCGTGACGGTAACAATCGACGAGACGGCCTACACTCCCGACGACTGTCTGACAGACGACGAGAAGGCAGCATATCGTTTAAGTCAATTCGTTGAGGGTCACATACCTCTCAAACCGCCGTCGATAGAATTAAAATAAAGTCTAGCTTTGTGAGTAGTAAACAAGAAGTCTACCAAACCTCGCGTGATTTATGGTTATAAGACTCGTGCTGTGAATTATGAAATATTATTCTGCCGTGTAATTTTTTTCAAAAACTCAAATTTCCAAAGATTTATAAGTTTGTTTATCCTCAATTTTTAAATCGGAAATTTTAACATAATTTACAGATCTTTACTGAAAGAGAAATATGACTTATGTTTTATTTTTATTCAACAAATTTCTAGATATAGTTGTTGATTATTACTTTAAAAATATAACTTATACAAGAGTATAAGAATCTTTTCTCCCCTCGCTGGTTATCCTCGATTATTAATTTGAAAACATAACACATAACAGTATAAGAAACATTATTTTTTCCTTACTGGTGATCCCCGTTATGTATCCATAAGAATCTAGCAAATTTATAAATAAATTTTTTCTCTAAAAATACAGAACTTTGAAATTCCCTATGAATTAATATTAGCATAAAATGTATGCAATAATTATATATCTACCATTTGTATTTTTTTTTACTTAAAATTTTATATTAAAAGATTAGCTAAGATTATAATATAAGATTATATCTAATAATGTAAAAAAATTGGTATGAACTGTAATTTAAAGTAAATGCTTGCTGTAAATAAGACTCATGCGATTGTCGTTTTAATATACTGTATGGTTTTTACAAAAATAAATATTACAGTTTTTGTTTAAAAAAAAGTTAATTATTATTTCGTAAATATTATTACGTCGATTCCCAAAAAATATTCTATTACTAATAAAGCAATTGAAAGATACATAGTTTATAAAGTCAATAAAAGAACAATATTTTTGTTAAAAGATTATTTTATTTAATAAACTACATTGCACGTTTTGCTTAAAAATTTTAAATTTGTTACCTTATGCGTATTACATAAAATTATTATTTAGTGAAAGTTTAGAAAAGAACGTCTAGTCCTCTTTGTTTGGCGAGACGTTTTGACTGGATTACAGTATTATGAAAAACATCCGGATGAACTACCACTGCATGCAATAGAGATGCTAAAATGACAGCTCTTTGTTCTTCAGTGCAATTACGACAGTATGATGTCAATAATTGAGGTAATGTCTCTATAAATAAAAATAAATGATTACCTCTCACCACTAACGGAAAAAGAAATGTGAATAAATTTAATAACTGATAATTAGTAAAATACATTTTTTGGAGTTATTAGTATAGATAGCAGTTATCACAATTATTCACGTTTTCGTTAAACTGTAAATAATTATAAACAATTATTAACCGTTATTTATTCATATCAGATAAAGTTAGAGATTTAAAATATTCTTTTTTTATCAACCTTTTAACAATATCAATATTCAATATAACAATTAAAATACATTACAATAACATTTAAAATTCGTAATATGAATAAAAAACAATATTTTATTTAAACATTGTAACTTAGATTTTAAAGATGTAATTAATTGAACATAATAAAAACAAAAAAGGTTTTTCTTTGAGTCTTTCCCTAAAAATTTAATATATTGGTGCTTATATCCCTGATGAACGAATTAAGGTAAATTAAGATGCGTCAAGCGGTATGCTTCCTTACAGCGTTTGAATAGTTCCTCCGAAAAATATCTTACTTATAATGTGTAGCATGCAATGTATACGAAAAGTTTTTATAGAATATAATGAATGCTATTTAAGATTATTTTAACAATATTTTAAATATATTTTTCTTTTTTATTTGTATTTATTGTCGAGTAGCCCCTATTTCTTTTGCACAAACGCAGTAATTAACTCTGTCAAATGTACTATAATGTCTCGAGATTAGCTTGGTTATTACCTCCAATTTTCAAAATGACGACCAAAATATTACAATCTAAAGGATGTTTATGTATAATTTTAGTAAACTAAATATTTTTTAATCGCTTAAGCTATTTTGAAGTATTTAAAACATCAGTTTTAGATGCAAGGTATTGTGGATTCAACCCGAAAACTCAGCAAATTTTTTTTATATTATTTAAACCGGATGTCGCGACAAGTCCTTGTTTCTTATTGTTAATATTTTCATTAATTTATCGACAGTACATAGATTCGAAATAAATTGGCGTTGTAGGTATATTAGATAATGTAAATTCGTAGCAAGTAAAGTAAATTTTATCTGATTTAAAAAAATGCTTTTAAATCGTTTAAATCATTTTTATTTAAACTATAAGTTATGATAGCCAAAAACGTTATAGCATCACATTTCAATACGTCACAAAAAATTTAAGTACTAATAGCAATTCTATAAATAGTATTTAAATTAATTAAAATGAATTATAAACTTAATATTGATATATTCTTAAAAACCTTTTAAATGCACCGTTTGTTCTTGATCGCATGGGCCCCAATCCATGTAACATTCGTGCGCTGCTTTCAACGTATCGGCATCATCAACTAATAGTCCTAGATTATCGCCAATATATATGTCTTCTGGGCTACAGCTTACTTTTAAAATATTACAGCCAATCATTAAAAATGCAATTTGCCAAATTATATGCATGTTGAATTTATATTGACTGTTAAATTTATATAGTTTTAGTAATCTAGAAACAATGCAATATATCAAATATTGTAATTGAGTCGTGACCTACTTATATACATGAATATAATTTGATTCATACAATTAATAACAAAAAATTCTATGTCTGTATATGCGTGTACGTGTGCGTATTTGTATCAGATGCAAAAGAATTCGAATATAATCTTACTGAAAATCTAATTTAATAATTTTAGAAAAATAACAGATTCAGACAAATTTTGGCAAATAATAAATTTGAACATTTATCGTTATGAAGGAACACACATATTACTGTTTAATTCCAACTTTTAATATACCTAACGAATAATAGTAGCACGATATACCTATTTTTTGTAACAGTAATACCTTTTTGATTTTCTTCTCAAATTCTTTCTATTTCCATTAATTTCATAATATTCATGAATTTTCTTTTCTTTGCAGTATATTTTTATATTGTGACCTTTTTAAATTAATAGAGTTTATAGGTATAAATTGTATTAATTTTTTATAAGAGATTTTCGAGTATCAAGTTATAGTTCTTGTAATGATAAATTTTTGTAGCTGTTTCAATTTACGATATTTTTGGAATAATCGTTAAATAATTATGTTTTTTTTGTATCTGCGAACAAAAAATTGTTATGTTATCTTGGATTTTTATATGTATAAATATAAATGTATTTTATATTCATATATTAACATTATTAGACTTTCAGTAAGACATGACAATCATACTATCTGAATGTCACGTCTTTTAATCTAAAGTCATATACCTATATGAATATGTTGAATATCATATGGATTAAATAAAAAATATAAAATAAATATTTCTATTTATTTAAAAAGTGAAATAATGTTATTTTTTAGTTTTTGTTCATCTATTTATATTATCTTCTTATAACAACTTTTTTAATTGAAGATGTTTTGTAATATTTGACGATAATATATCAGCTGTATAATTCGCGCGATATTTATTTATTTTATCTTAATTCTTTTTATAAGGCATTATTTTTATTAAAAAAAAAAATTATTCATCCATATAAGTAAGCTTTAATTAAAAAGAAAAAAAAACAAAAGCTAATAGAACGCAAGTGATTTCAGTCAAAATAGAAAAAATTTTTTAGGGGTGTACCGTTTGCCGTTTGGTGTAAGTGACAATTAAACTGTGCCAAAAAAGGAATATAGCCGACTACGTTAAACCACAAATAGTCATCAAGTATCATCAAGCTTTTTAAGCGAGGAGTTACTGAGCTATCATAAAAAGAATTCACGAAGTACCCTAACCGAGGGAAAAACTGAAAGAACTGTAAAACATATTTATATGAAATGCATACTATTTTTAAGAAAATTACCTATTGGGATTTTTTTAATTTCTAACTTCTTGCAAAGATTTGCATATCGCTTTTGGCTTACAGAGATGTTTTGTTGAATTTTCTTATTTCTATGTTTGGATCTTCTTATGAATTAACTGCAATATTGAAATTAAATGAGATTTTAACTGTGAATTACTATTCTAAAAATACACTTTCAGAAGCTCGAAACAAACAAATAAATTTAGCGCGCGTACGTACAAATGTTGCCACAACTGGTGCATTAGGAAAGTTACGAAAATGCGCTCAAAAAAAGACGTTTGACTTTTACATAACAGGGAAATTTACATTTCGCTGGGAGGAATTCATGTGTAAAATTACGGCTATATCGACAACATTTATCTACTTTTTCGGTAGTCCGAGAACTCTTGAAATTTAAATTATTCGTTTTGTATGAATTGACCCCAGTTCAATGTTACCCCGGTATCATTTTCAAAAAAGAAATACACATATTTATTATAAAAAAGAAATTTATTGTTCTCTTGCAGTAAAAATTTACTGTAAATATTTCATTTAAATTTTTATTTTGTGAAATACAATTATTTATTTTTCAACAGATAATTTCCTAAAAATTTTTGGTTTAATTTATTAAACAATTATTATTATGCATCATTTAATTTGATGCTGGCTTAGGTAGTCCTTGATTTTTTGCTTGTAAATGAGCTTTAGCTTTTTCTCTGGAACAATGTGCATGGCTATGTTGTCTCAGAGAATTGAACACCTTGTTATTTAATTTTACGTCAAATCCACCAGTATCTCCAGTTTTAATTCCTGGTGGAAATTCAAGCACTCGACATGCATTTATTCTGGAAGTCATTAACATATCGTGTTTTGTAACAAACTGCGATGCTTCACCCTCTCCTACTTTCTTGTATCCACAACGTGGTATTGAAGCATATTCTTTTTCAATACTCTAAAAGTAAATAGATATAAACAAAATCAATTATTTAATTGATAAATAATGTGAATGTGGAATTCTGTGAACTTACCACAAATCGATCAAAATCTTTTTCTTCATCATTTGTTTTTGGCTCCTCAGGTTCTCCTACACCAGCTCGATAATTTAAGTATGAAATATTAACTGGAAATGATAAAAATATGAGTCACCAACTTTTCATTGAAAGCATAACATTATTGCATCAAATGACACAATAGAAAATTGAAAGTTATAAAATAAATATAAAAGTAAATATTGGTACATTCAAACCTTTAGAATTTTGATTGATCTTTTTTTCAGTACGTTTAAGCATTAAATCATACTCCTCATTTAATTCTTCTTGAATCATGTGAGCGATCACTGCATCACTTTCTGTTTGATCAATCTCGAACAGCTCTGGGGCTTCTTCTGGTACTTCAGGGGTTTCTTCAGTTACAGACTTAGCATGTTTTTTAATTTCTCTGGATAGAAAAAGAAATTCGAATTTTATTATTACACACATCATAAAAAAATCAGTTTATATCATAACCTCTTACTTTTCTTGTAAACTTCGAGCAAGCTGCTCTGATGTGATTTCATCAAAACTGATAGGTTCTTCAACCGTTTGAATTTTGGCCCAAGCAGACATCTTTATTAATATTGTCAGTTGAACACTTTAGTATCGATAAAAAATTCGATCTTAAATAAATACACTTATACTATGTACAATAAACCTAAGTTACAAAATATCTTAAAAAACCGTGACAAGCAACGACTTCTTTATTTTAAATTTAATATCACGAGTGAAAAAAGTTAGTCGCGTTGGCCGTTACTTTACGAAGACTAGAAAGATTTAATTCACTATTCTAAATAGAGCTTATTTTATTTACAAATATAAACGCGATACAGATAAAATAACCTTCTACTCGTTCTTGTGTTATTGCTGCGCATCAGCTGATCTCAAGGTTTTCCATTCGGAAATATATATAATAATACTTGGGGAAATCACCAATCAGCAAGCAGAATTTAAATTTGCGTTTACTTGTGTTCTTAAGTATATTAAAAAATTAATTTTCACTATTTTGTGTAATAATATTGTATATAAATTGATAAAACATATAAAAAAAAATATTTAGAAATTACAGCGTCTTCAATTTTACTTTAAGAATAGATTACCAATAAACCATTACAAATTTATAAACAAACAGTGATGTATAAAATACTAATTTAGTTATATAAATAAAATCAAAGTTTTATTTTAAATGTAAATAAGCTGAAATCTATATGTCAAATTGTGATAAATATAAAACTTCTTTTTGCTTAAAATTTTAAAAATCTTATCTCTGTATTAGTTAGAAGAATTCTTTTACTTTTACTTTTATCTTCAGTTTTAAATCAATAATTTTTTTTCTTCATCCTCTTTATTACCAATTTATCCCACAATGAAATAGCCCAACTCACAATTTCTAAAAATTGTTTTTACTACATTACCGAGCGAGTACTTACCGACGTATATATATGTATATATAAGGTCGCATCATAGCCGCATCGCATATTCGCATTTATAGCCTCAAAACGATTTGAACGTCCAGCGAAGTATACGTGTTGATACTTCTGGTATATATTTACACATATGATTTCGTAAATTATAAATTTTAAAGATTTTTAAGATTTATGTGAATGTTTGCAAATGTTAATTCAGCTTTTTTTGCATGTTTGTGTAGTGAAACAGTAAATTATATTTTATGAGCGACGCGTTGTGAGTGTTAAGTGCGGCAACTGAGTTATTGTATATTGTTCAATTTCTTTTATTAGTAAAAATGCCTATTTTGGACAAAAGAAAAGGTGATGATATTCTCTCACTTGTACCTGCTTCTAAAAAGACAAAAAATGAAGTCGTATTTAGTAGTAGAGAAAAGGCTGTGGTTCAAAGTGTAAGTCTAACCTCAAATTTTATTAAAATTACATTAAGAATCAAATGTTTGTCATGGATTAAACTTAATATTATATTATTTTAGGGACCACCAAGGACATCATCATTACATGCACCTATCATGCTATTAGAAGGTCATCAAGGTGATATTTTCTCTCTGGAATTTCACCCAGATGGAAATTATTTAGCATCAGCAGGATTTGACCGTCAAATTTGTAAGTTATACTAGCATTTTTTACATTGTTTATAAGATTGCGGTTTAAGCAATAGAATAATGTAACTATATTTTTAAATAATAAATCCAAAATACTTATTATTTTTTTTAGTTCTTTGGAGTGTTTATGGAGAATGCGAAAATATTTCTGTAATGACAGGACACAGTGGAGCTGTTATGGAACTACATTTCAGTCCTGATGGAAATCATTTATATACAGCAAGCACAGATATGACATTAGGGCTGTGGGATATAGTAGCTGGAACAAGAATTAAAAAATTAAAAGGTCATACATCATTTGTTAATTCAGTAAGAGGTGCCAGACGAGGCTTGACACAACTGTGCTCTGGTAGTGATGACAGCACTATTAGAGTTTGGGATCCACGCAAAAAGGGACAGTGTACCACACTAAATAATACATATCAGGTAAAATTAACATTCTTAATTATTTAAAATTATTATTGTATGTTAAAAAGTAAGCAATATAATCTATGCATTAATTTTAACCTTAGGTAACTGCAGTAACTTTTAATGATACAGCAGAACAAGTAGTGAGTGGTGGTATAGATAATGATCTTAAAGTATGGGACCTAAGAAAAAATGCTGTTTTGTATAAAATGAAAGGTCACACTGATACTATTACTGGACTAGCTCTCAGTCCAGATGGTTCATTTATATTGTCCAATGCAATGGATAATTCTTTACGCATCTGGGATATTAGGCCATTTGCACCTTATGAAAGATGCACAAAAATTTTATCAGGGCATCAACATAATTTTGAAAAAAATTTATTAAGGTGTGCTTGGTCATCAGATGCAAGCAAAGTGTCAGCAGGATCTTCAGATAGATTCCACTATGTATGGGATACTACTAGTCGAAGGATTCTTTACAAACTTCCAGGACACAATGGTTCAGTGAATGATGTAGATTTTCATCCAAATGAGCCAATTGGTAAGAATTTTTTTTTCTTAATGACCCATTGAATATTATATACTTTTGTATACTTCTTCTTTTAATTTACTTCGCTTTACCTTGTGGCCACTACAAACGCGGCTTAATCTATTATGATTTTATTTCAAAAAAGTATTAAAATTTTTTCTAATTTCAAAAATATAATTAAAAAATAATATAAAATATTTGAAAATAAATAGTAACAATTTTTATTTTTTGATTTTCAGTATGTTCTGGTTCAAGTGACAAACAAATCTATTTGGGAGAAATTGAAAATTAGATATTACACGAATTTTTTTTAAGATTAAATGTTAAATGTAATATAGGATAGGTTTAGTGCATAATGTACATTATTAAATTTATAAATTAAATAAAAAATTGATTCGAGGCGTAATGCAATATAATTTATTAAATAAATGTACATGTACACATATTTACCAACTAGAAACAGGTAACATGCACGCCTCTCATTATTACCTATTAGGATTTCCAATGATCGTGACGTACCCGATTATCGTTATGTACGCCCGTATAACGTTCATTTTCGAATTCGATTGTGTATTTACATAGCGTCAAGCAAATTGCCAATTAATTGATGATGGCACCTTTTAAACGTTACCGTTTAAATTGGTGAGTATCTACTTCCTCGGACTAAACAGTACGAATTTCTCTGCCCGCATTTTGTGACAAAAGCACGACGAACGAAGAAGTACTCAACCAGACGCTCAACGCATTTCCAATTGCACCCTGAATTCCACTAAAACCTTTCTCTCGTGTAACATTATTTCTGAAAAATTTATTAAACGTATATTTAGTAAATATCCAATTTAGAAAATTGATTTAATGTAATTAATTAATGAAATTAATATAAATGTTAGACTACTCACTAAAGCAGCATTGTTGTTGGATTCTCCATGTAGTTCTTAAAAGCAGTTAGCCATTGGGCTCCAATTGCTCCGTCAACTGTACGGTGATCGCAGCTGGCAGTTACGCACATGTATTGGGCAGTAGTGAACCTGAGAGTAAGTGATGTATATTTAGTACATTCTGTCATGAAAAATGTAAAAGTAATAAGTACTTACCCTTTGTCGTTATCTGCTGGTATTAATCTCGTTTCTGTCGTTCCTACTGCAAGAATAATGGACTGTGGTGGATTTATGATAGCTGAGAAATTTTTAATTCCAAACATTCCGAGATTCGATACGGTAATAGTGCCTCCCTGGAATTCGTGAGGCTGAAGTTTGCCGTCTCTAGCTTTAGCGGCCAAAGCCTTCACATCATTACTAATTTGCGCTATACCTTTTATATCTGCTCCAAAAATAATGGGCGTTATAAGCCCATTCTCTGTACTAACTGCTACGCTAACATCTACGTGATCATACCTAAAATAGGTAAAATATTATCAATAAAAATACATTTAAAAAAACACTAAGAGATTGAAAAAACTATTTTGAATTTAAAAGAAACTTACTGTCGAATTTTGTCGCCCAACCAAGCACTGTTACCCTCTGGGACCTTCCTACACGCCATTGCCATGCCTTTGATAATGAGGTCATTAACACTGACCTTGACTTTTTCTTTTTCCAAAATTTTGTTAAACTGCTGCCTCATAGCCAGAGCTTCATCCATTTTAACTTCAATGGTTAAATAGTAATGTGGAATTGTCTGTTTGCTTTCTAGCAAACGTTTGGCAATGACACCTCGAATGTTAGAAATAGGAATATCTCTTCCTCCTCCCACCGCAGTGCCAACACTTGGTGCACCAATGCTGGGTGCAGCACCAGTAGCTGCAGCTGCAGGTGCACCAGCCAGATCTTTTGCTGTTACTGCACCATACAACCCTGATCCTTTTAGGCCCTATACAAATTATTAAATAAGTACATTACTACAATTTTTTGATTTAAAAAAAATCAATAGATTAAGAAACAAATAAGCGTTAAATAAGAAATTTTAATACAAAGAAACGAAAGAACAATGTAAAGATCTCACCTGTAAACTGAGACCCTGCTCGGCGGCAAGTCTCCTAGCCAGCGGGCTGGCGAACACTCTACCACCAGCCCCGGTAGCCACGGGCGCAGCAGCGGGTGCAGCAGCCGCTGGTGCCGAAGGTGGCGGAGGCGGAGGCGCTGCAGCTGGCGGTGGTGGTGCGGGTGCCGATGGAGCAGCGGCTGGAGGAGCTGCTGCGCTACCATCGTCCTTGAAGTCCTTGAAAGCGGCAACACTGGCTTCATCGGCTACGATGATGCAGACAAGTTGACCAATCGCCACGTTCTTCGCACCAGCGGGAACGAGAATCTTGGCCAGGTAGCCCTCCTCCGGCGTTTCGAAGCCCATCGTCGCCTTGTCAGTCTCGATTTCGGCCAGCAGGTCACCCTCGTTCAATTTATCACCTGGATTTTAAAAATTAATTTATGCTTTACAGTTGAGTAGTTTATCGAATCATTTTGTAAATTGCACTTATATATATATTTTAACATAAATAATAATTTGGATAATATAAACAGGGTTGCAAATAAATAGTTAAAATTGAGGAATTAATTGCAAATATATATATTTTTTTGTATATTAACCATTCTATAATTTAAAATAGATAATTTAGATTTTAATATAAACCTAAAAATTTAAAGATTAAAATTACAATTATTATTTTTTTGGAAATAATTCCTTGATTTTAATTAATGTATTATTTGTAATCTTGATATGGAAGTTGCAAAATATTTCTAGAAAAAACAGGGTACCTTCTTTTTTCTGCCAAGATATGATAGTTCCTGTTTCCATAGTAGGTGACAAGGCAGGTAGTGGTACTTTGATGTGATCTGGGTAGTCGGCATAGTATCTTAAATTTTGTTGCCATGGTTGTATTGCTAACCTTGAACTTTTGTGGAGGATCGGCCTAAATTCAAAGAAAATATTTGTTTTATATTTAGTTTTAAACTATTTTGTTGTATTATGGTTGAGAAATTTTCAATTTTGGTATACTGTTTTATTTAATTTTTTATAATTTTGTTATTAAAAATATATTTTTTGAAAATTCATTGTCAATTTGTAATCTTTTTAAAATAAAAATTTTAAATATATAAATGTATCTAATACACGCAATAAAAAAATCCTAGTTTTAACACACAACTCTTAATACAAGAGTTATATTACATAATTTTATTTTCCTTCAAAACAAGTTTGTTTAATTTATATATTTAACATTTCTTGCACAAGTAAGCATTATTTTGACATTTATATTTTTATATTTTTAATATAACAATTAATTTTATTTAATTGCAAACTTTTATTAAACAAAAATTTAAAAGTTTTGGTACATTGAAAATACTCCAATACATTAAGAATAACCATGATAAATATTATTAAAAATAAATCAAATTTTTTACATTTATATATTCCTTACAAATTTCAAGTTAATGTTTTAGTCAAGAAGTCAAAGAAGATAAATATATTTTTCATTAAGTACACAAACTTCAGTGTCAAATCTATTAACCACAAATAAAGCTGAAGCATTAAATATTTGGCGCTGAAAATCAAAGTGACATTTCAATACCCAAAAATATCCAGGCATGTTCAAGAAAAAAAATTGTAATTTACTATAAAACCCATCAATAGTTGGCCTTGCTATGAAACATTGTGACACACATAGCAAAGTGTCAAGCCCTCCGAGCATCTGCAACATAGAAAGTTGAATTCTCTCGTAGTCCACCTACTTATCATCCTTCAACGAACTAAGTCAGACCAATTGCCAACGATTAAACAATTAACCCTCGAAAATGTGCAAAAGGAGGTCTCAGCCCAACCTAACCTCTCTCTCTCTCTGCACTAAATCCAGAAAATTTTTTTCAATCAGATCTCGCGTGATCGCGATAACTATAGAAAAAAATCAAGCAACTCATGACGACATTGCCGTTGCTCTCGTCTTGCAATACCTTTGCTGGTGTTTCCTGTGAAGACACTGGCTGCCGAGGCACCTGGCGACGTTGCTCCGGACGGTGTTGCGCAGGCTGGTGGCCTTGGCCAGCTCTTGGCGCAGGCACGTCGTCGTCCTCAGCATCGCGCGCTCTAGCTCAACGAGAGCAATTAGATATATATTCCACCTTCTAGCTGACCCGACGACGTTCGTTCGTTCGACGAGGAGGAAGCGCGCTCGCTCGTACAGACGCAGACCACCACCACCACACGACCGATCCCGCGAGAGCTGTGTTATTAGAGGTCGTCTGCAAGGTCACGTGGTTTTAATATCGCGCGACGGCGACGACGTCGACACTCGCGCGCTCCTATGTGCAGTGACGCGCGAGTCTGCAGTTCTTGCGCGCGAAATTCCGAACGTTTTTCAGAAAAGCTTTTGAGGCTTTTTTTTACTTTGAGGAAGGTTTGACGCCGGGCTACCGTCGTCTGGGGAGAGTCTGTAAAATTGTTGATGAATTTTAGAGGCGAGCTGAGGTTACGTATATGTGCGCTGATTTTATATTAGAGTTGTTGGGTTATGGAGAATTGTTACACTTGATGAACGGTTATTCTAGGGAATATTGCGATATTTAAGTTTGAAGGTTTATTAAAGATCGATCGCATGTAATTTACTACTTACGCGAGTTAATAAGATCATTTTGAACGTGCAGCCGTGCCAGATAAACGTTTGCATTTTTCAAATCTGTATAATATTGTTGACGGGCAGAAGTGTGACATTTGAAAATTTTCGAACTTAGTATAACGGTTATTTTAGCAAGTTAATCTAAAAACAGGCCTACATAAGATATAGTTAAGCTATTTTACTTCAAACAGTTATTACGGATAGGTGTGACTTAACGCACAAACATGTATAAAACAAAATATAAACGAAATTTTTATTTACATATTTGCGCTTTCGCGATATTTCACATATAGGTATATTGAAAAGATGAAACGGTCCAGTAAGGGTAAAAAGGCAAATGATAAGGTGGAGATTAGGAAAGGAGAGGGAAAGTTTAATTTTCCAAATGGGGATTCTTACGATGGCGAATATATGATTGTTAATGATAAGGAAATTTATCGACATGGTAAAAGCGAACGTTCATTGTACGAATAAATATTATAGTATAAATTATGTATTAATCGTTAAAATTTTTCAGGATTCGGAGTTTACAAAACCAGTGAGCAAGACGAGTATCGAGCTTTCTGGGAGAGGGACTGTATAAGTTCGAATTTTCAAATTATGTAAGTTCCAAATAATAATAATTTCAAATAAAAAGAAATATTGTTCTGCTTAATAATAAATTGAGGTTATTTGAGTTTTTCGTACAAATGCTGTAGAATCTTTACTAGTCTATCAGTAGGAATTTAAGCCACGTCTTACAATACACGGCTTGATCTACTTAACATATTTTAAATTGCGCAAATTTTAGGAATTTAACGAATATTAACCTATGTATAATTCAAGTGCATAATAGCCAGTTACTAGCAATTTTTTATATTTTTATGATATTCTAACATAATTAATAATTATTATTTATTTAATAAAAATATTGAAAATTATCACAACTTGGCCACATATTCATCTGACTGAGTTAAATACTATCAATTATTAAAAGAAATTATAATATAGTTTTTAATAAATACTGAAAATTGTAAAATGTTTTCTTTTATCCAACACCTTATCGGATAAATATAAAGTTTATATAAATTAATTTATTAAAAATTATGAAAATAAACAAATTATTGAACTTAAACAAATTTTTAAATAATGAAGATACGGCAACAAAGCCGAATACAACGGTGACATCGACACCGAAGGTGCGATGTGTGGTCAAGGCACTTATGTTTTCCCGGATGGTACAGCCTTAAGTGCCACCTGGAAGGATAATGAACCCATAGAAAACTTGGTTTACGAGGATCCTCTTGGATACAAGTGGCTGGGAAAATTGTCACTCAGTAAGGAGGTGAGTTTTTGTGTTTTACTGAATAACTTAAATATTCATAATTTTTTATAAAGAATTTAATTTATTATATACAAGAATACAAACGATCTTCGATGTAAAGGGACGTACAAATATTTTTGTAAGTGCGCATTTTCAGGAGGTCATACTCTCACCTGAAAATAACATCTGGAAAGAATGACTCGATTAAAGTACTCATTACACTTTGACACATTGTTTGAACGATCAGTCGTAGTGATCATTGGACTTACGTATTTGATAAAGTCGGAAAATTCAAAAAATAAAAAATAAAATCCAAACAATACGTTAAACATATTAAAATTCGTTTGATGCCTTAACCGTAAGTACGAAAATGCAACTTTACAATTTTGACTATGCGTTTGACGCTAAAATTTTCTCGAATTTATAAATGCTAACATTAACAGTTACAATAATAAGAATTATACATTATTAAGAATTAAGTATTCTAAAAATTAGATTTTAGACATTTATGAACAAGACCGCTTTACATAAACACTAACGTCATAAAAATAACTATAGCTAACACTTTTGGAACGATCCTATGTATATTTTTATTTATCCAAAATTTTTTATTTATATTTAACAATTTTATAAAGTTATAATATCCATTTTAACAATAGTTCACCCACAGTTCTACTTTAACTAGATTAAATAAAATTATATTAACAAAAATGTTATTTCAGCCCTTTCGTTAAGTCATAAGGAAGATTATCTTTTTGGTCAAATTATATTAATAATTATTATCATTCCCCAAAATTGTTAATTCTTTTTGTGCTTTATGAACAAAGAAATAATTTGTACAGAACTTTAATATCGAAAAAGTAAAAACAGAAACTTCCACAGCTTACATCTGTAATCTTAAATCTATTCTCATCGTTAAACTTCTTCCACGACAGCCGTTAAATACATCAACATACTTTCAGTTGAAAATAAGTTTTCGCTTCTCTCATCTATACATATAAGAACATACGCAAAGTTAGTCCATTTCGTCGACGAATTGTACGCTTCGTCGTCCAGCGACTCTCCGTAATAATATAATATATACGTACACATACCGAAGGCAAGCGATGGCACTTTGGACCCAAATAACAGTCACACAGTTAAAAATTTTGTCCTTTGTAAATTAATAAATCAAAAGTAAAATATAGATGAATTTTGTTCAATTTACATGCTTATAATATTAAAAGTACCGAATATTTATGTGATATTTTGTGTATACTCAATCGAAATTGATAACAAGTCAAGTATCCTACATTATCCAGATTTTTAACAGTGTTTACATTGTACTTGTTGCATTGAAACAGCGCCGACGATTGTGCGCGTAAAGTAGATTGCCTATAAAAATGTGTTTGCATAATTAAAACATTTTTTAACGACGCCTCGCCGAAAAAGCGAGTATTGTCGCCATACGGAAGACTTTCGATTTATGCGCGTGTACCCTCAGCATTTTACTTGTCAGAAAAAGTGGATATCCCCTCAAAATCAGTGGATATTCAATGATTAAAATTCAGAGAGTACTTAAAAGACGGCTGCACAAAGTTTCACAGATATGTGGAGCTCGGATCGATAATGGAAGGACACCGAAAGCAAATGTGGTATAGAAAAAGTATATAAACATTAGATTTGGCCGCTCAGTTTCGCTCTCGTTCCATTACCGCTCGTCGCTTTTCTCTCTACATATAAAAATAGAAACTCTAGAAAAAACTCGTCATTGCTTTCGAACAAGATTGCTCCCTGTAGTCTGTGTCTGTTAACCCTGTAAAACTCTTCTTCGCGTCTACTTAGCTTCGCCCTCTCGGTAGGGTCTAGCTAGTTTTCCAAACGATCCTCTTAAATTACCAAGGACTTAAGGTTTGCGCTCAGAGCTGGAGACGCGCCTAGCTAGCTGCTGGTGCAGGCCACCGTTGGTCATCGGTTCCTTGCCAATTGGCTGCTCGTCGTCAATGAGCTTGGTCGTGCCGTTGGCTGTGGGTGCGCTACCGTTGGTAGAACCTGCCAAGTGGTGGGACAGTGGCCCACCCGTAGGCGAAGCGTCGTGGACGAGACCGCGAAGTAGCATGCCCGCACACTTCCACGGGAACATCCTGCAGGGAGGAAAAGAACGAGTTACGAAAGGCGAGGTTGATGGATATTTTGTGATGGGAATGGTTTAATACCTTTTTATATTTATTTTTTTTATTTATTTTAACGTAAAATTTTAGTACAAAATTAGCTCAATTTGAAGAATTTTTAAAGGGCTTTCAAAAAATCTTTAAATCGAGATCCCGGAGAATTTAATGCATGAATGTGTGAAGTTGGATGTTTTAGTAATAAGTTAGGGAAATAAAGTTTTCTTTCTGTATCTCACAACATGTTTTTTTTCTCAGTAGACGCGTAATAAGTAGAACTTTTTTTTAGAAATGGAAAGTTGCATAGGTGATTGCACTGGTGCTTGTATTTTGAAACTTGAACAAAATATTGTATTCGTGTAATTTTTGAAAAATGAGGCAAAATAGCCGATTTTTTCCTTTGAAAATACAAATATTGTTTCACACTTTCCAAGTAACGCAAATGGATTTTTGGATTGCATTACAAAGGGGCTCACTGCAAATATACCTGCATTGAAAAAAGACTGAGTTTACTTTTAAATTAATTGCATTACTTTTTGTATTCACATCCTGGTCTGATAATACTTCGATCGTTGAACCTTGATTGTTTAAAAACTGGTTTTCAAAAATTTCAAGGATACTTCAGATCCAATAAAGATCATAAAAACATGTTAATACAATATTATTTTCTGCTAGCAGTTAAATTTGTAGTTCAACGGACATATTTCATAGTGTTCGATAATATTTTTATTATTTTAATGTCACTACATTTCGTAGCATTACTCCTACTTAGCGATTAAAATAGCTATTTAAAATAAAAAACTCTTTTTGAACTTACCATTTAGCAGCCAGTAGTAGTTGAAGATAGCTTGGAATAATCGCAATTTTTTCGTTACATCTCATAGCTGTGATTACTCGGTCAGCTACCACGTCTGGAGTCAACGTTGGAATAAACCTAAAATTTAATGTATTTATAAAACTAATTATCAAAACAGTTCGTTATTATTTAAAAAGATGATTTTTCAACGCTGAGTAAGCAAATGTCAGGAAAACTGAGTCGAAGCATGTGACAGCATGTAAAGTTATCACATTGACTAATATTGAATAAATGTTGAAATGCTATAGTATAGCATTAGCTTTGCTTTATGTTTTTGTTACAGTGATAAAGTGACATTTCATAAAAAAGTAAAACATACATATTGCATATGCATGGACAATCACCGTGAATTATAAGCGGATAAAGGTGTTAAAAATGAGCCGACCGTCCAGAACGGCAGATCATTTCACGCCCTACTCTTAATTTTTTGACTGTATATTATACCCGCAAAAAAATAAATTAGTTAAGATTGCAATAAATAATAAAAATTATATGCTCGGGTCGAGGAAGTTGCGCATTGTAGCCCAAGTGTCAAAATTTCTTGGAGAATCAACAATCAGGTTAACATCCATCGGTAAACTACGAGGTCGCCTTCAACTCCTTATATATACTGTTGACCTACGGAACATCGTGTACGTAACGCGACACTTCCTGGACTCCGTCATTAAAGAGAACAAATCAGAAATAATTAAATGACTTGACGCATTCCGCGACGGTGGCATAAAAAGTATAGTTGTTTAGATATAGTAAAAAGTACCCCTGTGATGAATTGACCTCTCAGATCAGGGTCAATTTACTGTGGGGACACGCTTTACTATAGATTAAACCGACTATCCTTTTAGTAACTTGATTTAGTATAAAACAGTGTGAGGGTGCGGAGATTCATTAAACGCTTTCAAAAGATGCTTTCGAAATAAAACTATATGTGACAATGCTGATCTGTTGTTGAAAGAGAATATCAACCTTAATAAGTCAATGGTTGTTTTGGTTTATTCTCTGTGAGGGTAAACGTTTCTGTCGAATTTTTACATTTCAGAGTAGCAAAAGACTTATTACATGCTTCAATATTTTTTTAATTAAATAAGATTAATTGTTATAAAAAAAATCTTAAAAACAAAAGTTTTAGTATTGATAGAGCGATAGAGAAATTAATAGTTATTAATGTATATGTGGCTTCACAATATTTTTAAAACTATTTTTTTTTTTTTTTCAAAGTTGTTTTATGACTAGTTTTGTGAACATTCTTACTGAAAAGTCGTTATGGAATAAAGGTACCGTACCGGCTCTGTCGACAATTTTATTTTTCAATCGAAAAGTCACGAAATATTTTTCATAACTAGTCGATTTTTAAATATTACTTTCTGCCCTCTCGTGATAACTTCACAACACATCAAGTATACCAAATTACCAAAATAATATATACTTTTATCAATTATTATATTTTACTACTTTAGATAAAGTATAAAAAATATATCTCAAGATATAGTTTTAGATTTAAACTCCTTTTATCCGGTTTCGGAAGCTCATTTGACTATTAAAATCTCGACTTTGAGAAACCACAGATATATTATTTATTAATATATAAATTTATTAATGTTTTTTTTTAATTTACATCTTTGAAATGTACTTTTTTATGAAAAAGTATTGTTATAGTCTTTTATATTGTTAGAAGTAATGATACTCTAAAGCCCAGAAAACAGCAGAAAACTTTTTTAATTCAAAATGTTTCAAAATAGATTTGGTAAACTTAGAAATTCTATTAAAATAAGTTCTAAGATTATTTAAAGCTTCAATCCGCAATATAAAACATATTCATTTATAAAAAGGATAAGATTTTGAAATTTGGACGTCTAATTAAAATAAATAAACTATATTTGAAAATATTTACTTTAAAATAACTATTCAATTAATTATACTAAAAACCTATGGTTTATTTTATTTACTCATTTCAAATATTCAATCTATTATAAGCCCTTAAAAAACATGATTTTGTAATAAAAAGTAAAGTATTAATTATTATAATTTTGAAAATAAAATTACGATTAAGCAAATTTAATAAATTAAAATGAAATAAAATACAGTTGAAATGTACGTTGTATGACGTGTTAATAAAAAGAATTTTTAATATAGAATCAAAAACCCATATTTATGTGTAAAAAATCGACAAAAAATGGCCAATAACAACGTTGTATCATTTTATGAAGCTTTATATTACAAAAATTACCTGAATGTTATAGAATAGTTCAATCTGAAAAATCATAATAACTTGAGTACTCAATAATTTCATTAAAAAAAATTAGAAAATTACAAGCTGAGCATCTCAAAACTATATTATTTCTTTAAAATAGAAGAAAATTAAACGAAAACTAAAGTAAGCATACCGAAAGAAAAATATAGGTTAAACTAACTACTAAAGCAAAACAGCACCTGTAAAACAGTGTGCTTTCTCACCTTGCCATGACGTCGTCGAACATGCCGGTGCTACGGATGAAATACGGGCATATCACAGTGGTCTTGATGTCGTATCCGTCGGCCTGTCAAAACAGAGAGCAAGATAAAAGCGTTTGTCATTATACAGTGTAGATAGACAATTTGCGCAAAAAGAAAAAACTAGTTTAAGATAATATGAATCTCTATAGTGAGTATATTGAGAAACGCGACGACCTTCCGCTATATAGTCTCATATATATATATATTATACATACTTTACGACCAATTAAAATTATTCGGAGTCACGCGCGCGTCGGATGGATGCTGCTAATCGCCATAAATATCGATGGGGACAATGTCGGGTGTTTCGTAAGGCGAAAGGATGCGCAACTAGTGGCCTCGTGCGAGAGAGATGACCGTTTCAGAGTGTGTTAATGTATATGAGTTTATGGGATACGAAAGGATGCAAAGGTCCTTTTTCTTATGAATTACAATTTTTGGCATATTATACGCTTGGACAATATACTTTTCTAGTTTATGATTATTTAGTAGATTGTATTATTCTGGATTTAATATTGATTTTTTACATGAACTTTACATAGTTTATAATTTTTTAATAAAATAAAATAAATTCACTGTCACGCATTGGCCTGATCAATATTGATTCGTCGCCATAAGTAATCTATTGTTGGTCCGTGTAGTGGCTGCTGATCGCCGAGCGTAGCGAGGGCGACAAAAACGGTGCAATAATTTAATAATTACAGCGTGGACAGCCAATAGACATATTGAAATATACTTTTTTATTGTAATCAAAAGCAATATATGGTTAAAAAATTTTTTCAATATAAATTTATTATTTGGAATAATCAAGTGTTTCAATTTTATGCAGTGCATTACTATAATGCTTATTGAAAGTTACTCGGTCAGTAGGTAATGTCACGATATGGTAAGACTGTTTGCATGCAAATTGTACGGAAGTCTACTTTTTTAAATATTAATTTTATTTATTCATTCGTTTTAACTGAATAAATTTAGATGGACACAGTTATGCGCTTACGTTTTTGTGAAACAGGTCCCGCCGAAATTTATTTTTTGGGGTTAGTAGCATATAAACTCGAAAGTTTCATTAACTTGAATTCTGCCTATTAAACGAAACTTTTGTTCGATATTTAAAACGCCCAATGATTCACACTTTTACTCAATTATCAAAAAAAAAATTATAAGAATTAATAGATATATATTATGAAAAGTATCAATAAATAAAACTTCAGGTGCTTTTTAGTCAAAATATTTAAATAATTCGCCCATCAGAAAGTACTCCCATACAAGGCACTTTTTACTGCAATCGAAAAAAAAAATAATCATTACCCGTGAAAGATTACACTTATGTCTTGGTTTCATTATTAACTGGTCTTTCTTTCTCTACTGCTCTTGCCCAATGAAAACCGGGTTTCGGAAATCTCTCGTAAGTGAAATCGAGTCTTTCGTAGTTCACGTGTGTATTCGCCATTAAATCTTAGTCCGCTTTACCGTACACGTAATCATATGGATATATAATGCCTTCATATCCTGCTGCGATGACCAGCGAAATATTTTTTTTATTTCATTCAAGGAACAATTTTACTCTTAACCTTAATACCGAGGTTTATTGCCGCTCGTTTGCTTTATTTGTGTTTTGCTTAGAGATACTATTTTTTTTACTAGTCAGAGTGTTGTGAAATTTTCACTTTTGTAAGATCAATATTTTATTATGTCTCGAGACAAATTTCTATCTTCTAAAATAAGATAGATAAAAAATTGGCATTTTTTTCTATCAAGGCAAATAAAGTTAGTATAGCTGTGTGAACTCGTCTGCAAAATTTCTCCGCAAATTCAACTTTAATCCATTCGTGGCATATCAATTCTTAATATACAGAAAAATTAATTAATCGAGCGTTAAAGTAGTACGAGTAGAATAGAAATTTCATAGCCGATGCATAACTTGCATACGATCGGACGTATAAATGATTAGCGGATTTCCATTCTTTGCTCGTCCTACATTCCCGCTGCATGAAAGCCATGATTCACGCCGATACTAAGCTTTCTTACAACTAAATCACAAGTAACGCTTCGCTCATTCAATAACCTTTCATCAGATAATAACTGACAAATAATTTCGTTACACTTCAAACATCCTTACTTTACGCACTTTAAGCGCTACCTTAAGATGAAGCTCCACGTCAAGAACGGCCATAAAACCGCGCAGCAACGCAACTCCGACATATATTTACTATAGAAACGACTTAATTTCCATTCGCATAACAAAATGGCTCTAGCCGACGCTTCTGTCATCATCCACACTCCAGTCCAAAGTCCGCATCCAATAAACATGAAAGCTAATTTTCGACTCACCTCGAGCTCCAATCGCAGCGCCTCGTCGAAGCCAACCGCGGCGAACTTGGAGGCCGTGTAATCGACGAGCTTGGGGCAGCCGATGTGGCCGGCAAGGCTGGCGATGCTCACGATGTGACCTTTGTTCTCCTTAAGCATGGCTGGCAGGAAGGCCCTCACAGTCTGCAAGTGACACAAGAGAGGAGGGAGTTAGCCATCGGGCAAAGTGTGTTAAGCGAGAAAGGTGCCTGCTGATGCGCGCCTTTATATATATATATAGATGTATGTATGTGTACCGAGTGGGATGAAGTCATTGATCTCGAGAGAAAGGATAAAGAAAATACTCTCCTTTTGATGCGGTTAACTGTAGTTTTGACTAGCAAAGTTTACATTAGGAGGGAAAAAGGTGAGGGCCTGATGGTTCGTTGGCTCGCGATCTGGCTATTTTTGCAGAGTTGGCTAATTACCCAACTGGGTCGCGGTAGAAAGTTTCGTTTTCGGATATGCTAGGAGTTGTTTACTTTTGGGGATGCAATGTCATGGTCGTAGGATGAGAGGGAAATTTCATAGATGGTTTTAGTTTCGATCGCTTAATTTGTTTTACTTGTATCTAACTGCGTAATCAAACAATCGTTTAAAATTTTATTACCTCTAACTGCTATCCAAATATTAACAAAGTAAAGACACTAGCGTGTCTATCGTTTAAAATCGAAACACTCCACGTTTTTTCCAAACGTTAATAATACAAAACTCGTTCAAAACCTCTTTACACTTAAAACAACATTAGTGCGCTATTACCTTAATATCCGCTCAATTACCACAATCGAGCACCCGCGAACTCTAAAACGCCATCAACTTGAAAATTCTCTAATTGACGCTCAAACACGATTCCAACTGCAAACATCGGACCAACGCTTAATCATAATTTCGTCACGCGTATATAAGTAGCTGCAACGCTTCAATAAAACGCTTGAAAGCCAGTGCGCGAAATTGATGGATCTACCAGCTTCCATTCATCTATCATTCGGAATTATTATAAACTCGTAAAGCGACGATTAGATATCGCTTTCGCGTGCTCTACCTATATTCGAATTTCATTGCCAGACTAGCGGCGCCCCCGTCTTATTATCCGCGGCGACCTTCCGGCCGGTGATATCTCGGAGATTTTTTTTTCGTTTTTGTTTTCGCAATGTCGACTGTTTAGATACTTTGAATGTCAAGCTTATATGCCTCCAGAATTGATAGCGCGCGATTTTCTTAAGCTGTCCGCATCGATCGCTTTCTGTTTTTGTAAACACTGTGCGCAAAATTAAGTTTTCCTTGTTTAAAACGCTTTTACGGCACTTTATTGCCGACACTCTGACCTCGGGATGAGCGATAACAAAAAGTGCAGCGTGAGCCGAAAAATGTTTATTGTTGCTCCACGCGCGCGATCGGCCGATATATATATATAACCCCGTCGCAGCTTTGTTCAAATCGTTTTTCAAGCGAGAAACCGGCCACGAAAACCGGTAGATCGCAAAATAGAGCAAGAGAAGCGCAGAATGGAATTCGAAGCGAGATTAAGGCAAGAAGCATATTGGCGCGCGGAGAGAACGGCATCGGCAGCGCGCGTTTTCCCGGCTCGGAACTTTAAGCGCGGCACGAAACGCGTTTCTTCTATATAATAACCGAAATCACAAAGCAGCCGGCTATTCTGCGGCTCGCTTGTTTACGGGCTGGGCTGTTTTTTGCCGATGGTAAAATCGAATTTCCAGAAAGCGCCAGCCGATTTCTAGGAGCGCGCACGCGTGCGCTCATTAAATTTCTCAAATTAAACGCGAGAGGCAAAAGACGAATTTGCAGGAGGCAGACTAGATTGGGTATTCGAGTGCCTGGCTACGTGATTGGAATAAGGACGCGCAGAAGGCCGTTTCCGGTTTAGAGGAATATTTTCTGCCTACGTGTTTACGTTGATGTTAGCTCGGCAGGTGCATTACAATAGTGTATTATTGTTCGGGTAATGAAGTTTCCTGCGTACTGGCTTTGCGTCATGTTCTAAGCATCGACTTGAAAAAAAAGTCGTCGGCAAAAAATCTGATCGTTAAACGTTTTATTCCAAAGCTAATCACCAGCGCTTAATGGCGCACTTAAAAATCATCAACAAATACCCAGCCCATTTATAAATCCGACCGAGCTAATCATTCAAGTATAAAAGAACAAAAAAAACAATAAAAGAAACTTTTATCCTGCGTCAAACCACTCGCTACCAATATATCAATTCCCACCAGCCATATAAATAAGCAACACCCGCGCGAATCTCGAATCCGCTCATATACACTTGCCGCTGGGATCTCTTTCTCTTTTCACTTATGAGCCGATATATCGGGGTCGCCGACGCGAGTATACAGTGCATCCTTCGAGAACTGGTTCCCCCCGCATATAATCGTGACGATAATTCCTTGCGTGCGTGCGCGCGCGCGCGTGCGGGGATAATATAGTGGCCGTGACACTGGAACGCTCGCACCTCTCCCGACCTTCCTCCTCTTGGGATATGCGGCGAGAGGAACGTTCCAGGGGGAACCGGTCTGCTGCACCTTTTTGCTTTTTTTATTGTCTGCGCGCGTGTGTGTGTGTGTTGGACGGTGCGCGCGGATGGCTGGCGGTGGGCGAATGCTTTCTTGGCTGTGTTTTTTTGGTTTATATGATGGATGGTGTTTTGTGATGTGCTTTTGAGTTTTAATAGCTTTTTTTTTTATATGTGGTTATGAAAGTGGAAATGGTTTTTGTGGGATATTAAACGTTGATTTGATAAGTGGAAAACGTGGTGGGTGACATTATGGAATTGGAATGTGGGTATATTGAAAGTTTGGATAGTTAGCATATGAACTTTGTACCTTGCCTCTATTGATGCGCAACCGGCTTGTTTTAAAATTGCTAAAAACCTTTTTATAATCAATAATATTTTACCGCATCATAAATATACCGCGTGATAAAATGCATTTTTGCATTTAAATAGCAGAATATTCGCGTTCACTTTCTGCTTACGTATTTGAACGATAATTGGATCCAAGCCGACGAATTTTTTCAGATTGTTTTATTACTGATACATTAAAAGAGAACAGTTCGGGGAATGAAGCAGATGAAGGTTAAGACCTTGAGGAGTTGTTTGTGACGATTAAGTTTAAATTGAACAAAGGGAGAAAAGAAATATCAAAGCACAGCCAGACTTTGATGGAGAAAAAACGTATTTCTTACGTCTATTTATCATACTAAAATATAAGCTATAAGCCTTCTCAGATTCCAATTATAACTCTGTTTTCGCCTGGCCAGCCAAATATAGACATAAAAGCAAGCTTTAAAACTTAAGCTCTCGTTACACTCCTGCAGTGCAAATATCCATAAAAAATGATAATCATCACCAAGTCTGAGCAGCACCTTAAGCATAAATAATTAATGAAATTCAGCCAGGTACACAAACCCTGGCAACCTCGCCTTAAAAACGCCCTCATTAAAACCCCCGCGATTAATTATAAAAACAATTATCCGCAGGGCTGCTCGAAATAAACGCTCGCAGGTGCCCGTGCCCACGTAAATTTCAACGCGCATAACGAGCCCACTACAGTCGCAAGTAGATCGTCGTAATCGCGTGAGCTCGCAAGAGTCAGAAACTTGAAAACCGCTCTAGGCTCGTTGCAGAAACGAGAAAAGCGCATCGCTCAGCGCCGCCGGATGAGAGATAAGTAGGGGGGGAGCTGGAATAGCCGCGCACGAGCAGGCATCCTTTCGATTGCGGAATCGTCTGGAGTTGGCTTAAGCGTGAGATTTATCTGTGGCTCTATTTTTCTGGGATTCCATCGAGCTTAGGTATCGGATAGGTCAGAGACTTTATTTTTACCGATTTCGTGAATATTGATTACATTAATCTGTGTCCGTACACTTAGAGCGTTGGGTCCAAAAGTTATTTTTAAACTCAAGCCAAACCGCGCCTAAAATGGCAAAAAAAAATGAGCGCAAAGATCAAGCGAGCTACGGTCCGATAGACCCGTGAATAAGTACCTACACAGGTAAATGCACAGAAGGCGCTTATAAGTGTAGAGGAGACAGGCTCGATTGCAGGCGCGCGTATATACGCACGCATACCGGTTTCGCGCTCGGGGCACCTGCGCACTCTGACGGAATGCCGTTCACCAGCATCGGCGCATATCGAATTCCTCCCGTGGTCCTTGAATATACACGCGCGCACGTATGTATGTAGCTGTGCGCGGGAAAAGCCCGCTGTTGGAGAAAGGAAAGCCAAGAGTTTCTTTTTCCTTCCCTTTGGCTTGTTATTCGCTGCTTATTTTTTTTTTTTCTTTCTTTCTTTTTCGTAATTTTATAGAGCGTTGCCGAAACGCCGGAGTTATATTCTTGCGGAACGCGAGTGGACAGGCGGAATAGAAAATTGTGAAACGGCGGATCGGGGCGCGGCGAGGATGCTTTGGGAAAGCTGCGTGGAGGATGCGCGGCTTTCGCGGAGGCTTGATTTGGTGCTTGATGAGAAGTTGGTGGGAGGTCGGATTGGGTGATTGTTTGGGTTTCGGGAGATGAAGAAATGGATTTTTGGGCGATTGTCTTTTTTTTTTTATGTTTTTAAATGATAGGTAATAGGTTTGGTTTTACTTGATTTTGGAAATGTGAAGATAGCAATTTACGTTAGGATGAATGCAAGGTCATTCGTAAATAATCTGTAGTCGAATTCATAAATATCTTGGAAGTTATTTTGATATGCAATTTTACAACATAAATGAGTTTAACTGAATATTTAAGGAAAGATTAGTTGCATTTAGCATATTATTGTCGAATAAAAAATTAAATCAAGCTATAAAATTAGCATAGTAATCGACGCTTTGCACGTGGCGTAAATGCGAAATACTTATTTCGTAATAAACTCAGAAAAACGTAGATTTTTACGCAAACTTATACCTTAATCATGATTTTGACCATAGATAATTGCCATATTTAGAAAAAAGACATTTTATGAACCTGTTGAGGTTTTAACTTTTTTTCAATCAAGAAAAACCGCGCTAATTAAGGAGGAAACATGAAAAATTCTTTTCTGTCAACAATATGAATGCGAGATTTCAGTTTGCATGATAATCAAGAATTTTTTTTTTATCTTTCAATACGTGGGCATACGTGAAATTTTTAAATTTTTACTTACCCAAAAGTGACTCATTATATTAACATCCATCGTGCGAATGACCATTTGGTCCGTGGAATCCAGGAACTTCCTTCCTGTGACGACTCCTGCATTGTTGACGAGAATTGTCACCTGAAGACAATGGAAGCATTCGTTAATTTTCATCAGTTTCATGACTATTATTGTTTATAAGAGTATAACGATCTTTTTATTTTGATATCTCTATAGCTTTTTATGAGGAACAGAAATTTACAAAAGTCATTTATTTTTTTAATAAGGAAAATTTTTTGGTTAACTCGCGATTGACCTTCTAACTTGTTACGACGAGTTGATTAAAATACTTTAAGGAAACGCGATGAAATTTTGTCATACAACTAGTATTTTTATAGTAGACTAATATTAATCACTTGCGTAAGAAGCGATCGCGATAAAATAATCTGCATATAATTATACATTCTCGTATAATTTACCTTCCGAAATATATAGTTTTTAAAGATTGATTCTATCTTTTAAAAATTCAAAAGTCATATCCTATAAGGAAACAATCAGCTTTTAAGTATAGAATTTTGTGCTAAAACTAATATTTTGCAAGTATATAATGTATCACATTATAATGAGTAACTTAAAATCGATAAAAACGATTTCTTAATCTATTAAAAGTATCAATACGCCTATAATAACATATATAAAATCATTAAATAAAGTGATTTTCAAGCTTATTAACATTATTAGTCTCAACGCGCGCTATTCAATTAAAACGAAAGCAAGACCAACGCCACTCATTCCACTCCCATAAAACGAACCTCATCAAAATCGCTATCAAACGCAACTATACAACCCGATACGCTTTCATCGTGCACCCAGCACTAAAACTCCACTCTAATCCTCAGCGCCGGCAACAATAAAGCCATCACTCGTCATTATCTCCCTCATTTTCTCCCATGCCCCCGCGCAACATCGTCCAAGCCATCTAAATCCGCTAAACAACCACGCATATAACTCCGTTCTCTCTCTCTAACTACCAGCCGTACACTGGCTCTGCAAAAATCCGGCGATTCGGATCGGCGCGCGCTCGCGCGGTCAGCCTCTGGATCCTCTCGCCTCGCGCGGAACCAGGTCAGTAAACGCTTAACACACACGCACACATACAGCCGCACGCCCGCTTATATACACACAAGTGTATCGCGCAATAGCAGTCGCTGGCGTAATACTACCGCGCCGGCTGGACTTTCGTAATGGGCGCCGTGGCTGTGTGTTCGCGCGGTGTCCGATGGACCGATATGAGGTTTATCTCAGGTGTGGCTGAGCCGCGCGCTGATCGGTGGGTTAATTGGGAGGTGGACAGGTGGACGTAGGGTGACGGGGTTGGGTGCTGAGGCTGTGGTAATGGGGATTGGTTTGGTAGGTAAATTGTCGTAATGGGATTGTAGGTGGCTTTTGATTTGGTTTTTGTTTTGGGTTTGTAGAGTGTTGATTTGGTTTTGTTTGGCGGAGATGGGGAAATTTTTTTTGGACTGGGATTAGACGCGGAGCGAGGTGTAGAATTGCTTTTGGGATTGGAGTGGAGTGAAATGGTTTTTTTTTTTTATGAAAGTAGTGTAGCAAATCACTTAAAGTTGCGAAAGTCATAGAGTTAATTAAGCAAACTATTTCGTTTATATGGCCCGTCTATATATAGAGTAAAGAGACCGTAACCGAATTTGTACAACCAATGAAATAAGCTATTTTATTCTACTGCTGGATGGTGGAAAATTTTTTTAGAAAACGTGTAGGTAGGAGCTCCTTCTTAATGAAATAATCGTTTCCGCAATTAAATAAAACAAAAAGTTAAAGATCAATACAGGTAACGCGATTTCATTGAAATATTTAATAATAGAGAAGCGAATTGATCGTATTTCTTTGATCAATTACAGGAAATTATATACAAATATCCTTTGATGACTTAATTAAACTGATTAGATTTCAACGTTAGATTAGCTCTTTTTTCGAGTATTCTACATTTTTGTACAGAACTACTTTCAACTTTTGCAATAAAAGATAAACGTGTCGAACAGCTATTGTAGCCCTAAAATAAAAGTACACACTCATATTATCCTCTCTAAAAAATTAAAATATTTCCGAATATCAAAATTTTTAAAACAACAAGTACTAAATTTATTCAGATATAAAAAGACAGTAAATTAAGTGGTCAATGTGACGTATGCTTTTCAACTCTATAGCGATGTTCGTATTGAATTTATGCATATTTTCTTGTGCATTCCAAAAGAAATTACAACACAGTCGACAGTTTTTCTCGCAGAGTAATTTCTTTTGCGCAAATTTCTTACGAAGCGGAGAATGACAACTTACCTACTCCTGGGGTTTCAGGAAATTTAAAAATATTTATAACCTGATGAAATCTACACGAGGCTTTTAATTAAGCGGTGCTCGAGGTACCTACAGTATATGCGGTCTATTCGATGTTTATCTCGAATATAATGTATTTTTGTTCTTGTACGTTAATCTCTTGCTTCACGTTGATTTTAAGTGGAAGAATAGCGAAACTTATATTTTGAGTATACAAATTAATACGCAAAGCGATTGTTTCATCAATATTATATATAATTAAAAATCAATAAAATTAGTGATTCGTTGAAATAAATAAATATCAGTTTTTTTATTAAACTTTCGTAAAATCTCAAACAAAAACCAATTTCCATTCATTATTAAAACCGCATAAGAAATGTAAAAAAAAAAAAAAAAAACAGATCTCTCAGTAGATCACCTTTTAATTTGCCGCAAATTCTCCCTACACGTTATTGCAATTAAATCGCTTCCGTATGCTAAAACTCCGAATCATTTAAATTGTAAAGTTCAGACTTGAATAATCACTCGTTCGCGCATCGATTAATGAACTCGCGTTTCTGCACGTGCTTGGAATATAAGAAAAATAGAATTCATTGGAAAAAGATTGAACTCACTCTTCCGACTTCCTTGGTGAGAATGGCCGCCTTCTTGTATACGTCCTCGCGGTCGCATAAGTCGCAGACATAACCGTAGCAAGTGCCGCCGGCCTGCTGAATCATCTTCACTGTTTCGTTTAGACCTGGAATTAAAAAGGAATGATTAATTTGTTGATTGATTAATAGAGAAAGGTTAGAAAACTACTGTTATGCGTTTGACGAAAAGCGTTTAACTGAATGATGCTTACAGTTTGTGAAAGGAATTTAAAATTGTGGTATTTCTTTTTTTTTGAGATTTCTTATTATAGTCGTGCTGGCATCAAATACCAAAGCCTGATATTTTGAAAATCCAAATCTAGCGTTTTTTATTCTAATACCGTTTAATGCATTCAGTGAAAGCGAAGGAGGCTTAGACAGCAAGAATCAAGAGAGCCCATAAATTGCCGGTAAACAAGCGAGGAAACCAGTTAATATCGCAACTGCGACGCCTCCCCCCGGGCTGGATCTGTAATCGAAAACGCTGCGGTCGCGCATCTTTCGTATACCTAAGAAAGCCATCGCCGAGTGAACCCGCGGCGGGTCAACGCTCGCTGCTGGGCCAGAATCGTCTCTCGCTGAAAAAAATTCTCCGACCACGCAACGATGTATCCCTTAATGGGGAGTCCCGTCAATCCCGAGTCTCCCAGACACGAGCTAAGCATTGCGAAATAAGCCCCGGCTCTGCGGTTTATCCATTCTACGCGCGCGCGCAATTTTCGACGACTATCTTCTTGGTTACCTGAGCGGCTTCGCTTTGCGAGAACAATTCGACCTCGTAAACTCGGCTCGGAATTCAGCGAGTGTTAGCCGAGCGATTGATAAGACGATTGATGGTGCCTCGCTTTTGCGAATCGCACTTCCGGTTCGGCTGTGAGCGCGCAGAGGAGGCTCAAGTGCCACTTGGCAGCGGTAGCGTGACGAGGAGGAAATCCGACTTTCTATGTAGGAGAAGCCGCCGGAAGTCCAGAGAAGCGCAGCTGTCGCGTTATTTTTTTTATTCGATTAGGATAGGCGATTCTTTGCTGGTAGTTTTTATTTATAAGTAGATTCTCATGGAAATGGAAATTTTTCATCTTGGTATGAGTGAAGTTTCTTGCGATTTAGCAAAAGATTGCGTAGAGGTCAAACTTGAAGGAAAGAGCATGTGTATAATGGTTGATTTTTTTCTTCTTCAAACTACTTTTTTTTCTGCTACTTGCGATTACTATTCATACGGGATTTCGCTTCAGGGAAAAAACAGTCACTTTTGATCGGCATTTTAAGTTCCTTTTTTACAAGCAGAAATAAGGATTTTTTTTAGATGCGCGGATGGATAATTAACTTACTTTACTTAAAAACTTTAATTAAGTAGCTTCACATTCTAATACTGGAGATGTTAAAGTTATACTCTATCCGAAGAATAATTAAAAACAAGTTTCATCATTTGTTTATTGATGAGAATAATAATTAAATCGTTCTTTCTTAAGCATCAGATCTGACAAAAACTCAAGTTTTATTTTTAAAATTTTCCTCATTTTCCGTTTTTGATGAATTCATAATCGTTTATTTTGTTACTCTGGCGTTAATCCATTTTTAAAAAAATGGATTGACAGTCAATTTTCATTACTATGTAATTATTTTTTTTTTAATTAAACAAAAAAAAAATCATACTTGTGATAAAAAATTGACTGTCACTTTTATTTTTAATCGATTTAATCTAAATTTTAATTTCGTAGCTCATCAGTGTCAGTCCTGGTTTTTATATTACATTATAAAGTTTTTCATTATCTTCATTAAAATTGCTTGCAATCACAATATAAGAAATCAATTTCAATGTTAGATATTTTTAATCTTTCTCCCCTAATCTCAACATTGAAATGCCATTTGACCGTGAAACATCGTTTCCATTCGTTAATCATAATATCGCGACAGCGCAATTATTCTGCTATAAACCCCACGAGACCTTGCGGATCATCGCCGGGAAGAAAATAAAAAATAAGTAGGTCGCATTTCTTCTAGATCTCCGCGTTCTCCGATCCACATAAAGACTTGAGATAACTTCCTGGATCCAATAAGTTACATTTTCTTACAACATTGTATACTTGTTTGGACTTTTCGAAGTTTTGAACGGAAGAAGCGGCGCTTATCTCAATGATTACACTGTGTTTTTTAAATTTGTTGTCAAGGTCTGCATGCTTGAGATTTAAATCGGATTTCGTTATTTTGATACATATGAATTTTATCGCTCGGAGACGTGCTTTTTTCTGCGTTATTGAAAGCGCTGTCATTTGCTTTGATTTGCATTATCACAATTTGATGGAACATTTGTCGCGCGCAATGTGGAGCAGAAGGTGATGTAATAAAGGCCTTGTCAATTTATTTTTGTAGACATTTTTGTTTATTCATTGAATACATAAGTGGATTATTGAGTTTTTAATAAAAAATATTACTTTGCCTTTAATAAATATTGATCGATAATCTGTTTGCAATTTTCAATCTGTATTTGCATTCCACATGAATATGTATATTAAAAACGTATCAACGAGTTTTTTAACAAACGTGATAATTAAAATAATAACATAGACAGTATTTTTAGTATTAATTTCATAAGCATTATACAATGCGTATAACATTATTACACTGTTAAAAATATTATTCTGTTCTGATAGAAAGTAGATGATATAATTTAAATAGATGTTATGCCTTTTCTTCTTTTCAATTATGGACTTTTATTTGCAACATATACTTATGTTTTGATATTTCAAAATAGCTGACATAACTTAGTAAATGATACAGCAAAGTATTTTCCAATAGCTGCAGTTAATCTGTAATGTGCTCTTTATGTATATGTAATGTTTCATTTTTTGGTAATTTTATGAAGATAAGGAAAATGATATATCAAAATGAAGAATTTCAATATTTTGTCTGATGAAATATTACAATAAAAAAATAACAAATCCTTCATTGAGAAAGCATTCTGCTAAAACAATTAGTAACAGTTTTTTTAATATTAGTTTATTTTACAAGAAAATTAGTTGGATGTTATATGATTATTGCTTCTACTAATTTGTTTGCAAAAGATATAACGAGTAAAAATATACCAATGATTTTTTATTGATTGCGTACTAAAATAATACTTATTAAATTTTTCCTCTAAACTTAGTAGAATTGAAAAAAAATATCTAAAACGAATTTCCAACATTTGCAAATATGCATTTATTATAAAAAAATGTGTATTTATCAATATAGTTTTTGATCTGCAACAATCGCGTGTACGTCAAACTGCACTCAACCGTTACGTTACGAGGGGGAAAGGCCATCAGAAGGTGTACACATGGACAAGAAACTCCATAGCCCAGTGTTATCCACATCCGGGCAATTTGTGCATAATTGCGACGTATAAATCGCAACTCTTGAGTGGCAGTGCCAATCTTGAGTCGCGATTGTTTATCGGTCCAGATAAAATTCGAGAAAAATCTTTCATAACTCTCTCTGTCTCACCTTTGCGGCTAAATCTTATAAATCAAATCTTTGATTTATGACGTCGTTTATTTTTTATAAAGAAGATGATAAGTAATTTATAAGTAAAAAGATATGAGATTGCGATTATTTTAAGTCCTATTTGGTATATTTTCATCCAGTTAATAAACACTTGTTGCAAGAATGAATTAAAATGTAAATTAATTTTTACCTTATATGAAATTTATTTGTATTTTTTCCTGTATTACATAATTATTTTCTTGTTTTTTTTTTTTTTCTTTAATTGCCAAATCCTTTTGAACTCATATGCGAAATTTCACTTTTTTTTGCAATTAATCAAACGTTTCGTATACGAACAGTCGAGGCAAACTTTCAGCGCTATAATCAAACGAGTTCTCTCTTGTATTCATACAGTAAAACTTGAATATACTAGAATGAAAGCACTTTCACATTTTTAAACGGTAAATCACGAGAATCTATTATAAAATATACAATAATGCCCATTCTGTAAATTTACAAAAAATCTATATGAAACTCTATAAATATATACTAAACAATAAGCAAAAACGTTCCAGCAAGCCTATAGATAAACCTATTGAAATAATTAAACCCAACAAAAACGCACAAGAAAAAACAATCGTTTATCCAAACACTTTCTAAAAACCTATTCTGAATAACCACCTTTTCTTCCATATAAACACAGGCGAGATTTAAACTGCCGTGACTCTGCCAAACCAAGTAGTCACAGTAGTCTCCCCTAGTTCGCCAATTACCATTAGGCACGACCTACTAGCGAAAGTGAACATTCGTGACGGCTCCGCTTTTTTTGCCCCAACGTCTTAATGATACAAGCGCGCTCTTTAAAAGTTGAACCGCCGCGGCCCGTCACGGCCGATCGGCATTATGTAAAGCATAAAAGCTGGCCCCGCAGGATTGTTGGACTGCAGTGCGCGCCTTTGACAATGACATTTTTTTTTTTTTTTTAAATTAATCGCCAAGTGAACCGTTTCCGCGGTTTTACGTCCCTGAATTGAGTCGTTGTTTTCTAAATACGACAACCGTGTCTGAGTTAAGTAACTGGGTGCACCTGTGAAAGGATTGGCAGTGCAATTGTTTTGATTTTTTGGATTGGATGTATTGTTTTAGTGAATGTAAATATTAGATTTACACTCAATAAAAAAGGCTTGCGAAGATATTTAATATTGATGCTCGTGTAAACGGTAAATTATAGTATTTTTTCTAATACTTGAAGTTTATTAATTAAATGTCAATTACATATTTGAAAGTAGTTTAAAAAATAATGATCTTAACAAGTACTTTCGAAAATAATGCTCAATACGGTTGTAAAAGTAGCTTTGAGTTGCTCGTAATGATAAGTTACATGAAATTGAAGACACGGGATGCCACTTTGCCAAGAAGTGAAAACTAAATATTTTTGTTTAAAAATCTTACCTCAACGCGTCGAATACATTCGATGACAAAATAGTAATTGTTATACGAATATTTATCTTATTAATTTTAAACAAGCGATCCATTCAATATTACTTTAAAAAATCATTTAATTATGAATTTTAAACTTCTACTGCACACACATCACCCCATAAACAATTCCTCTCCTTTTTCACCATAATCAACCAAGCCCGTAAATAACATGAAAACCGGTATCCCCAGCCGGCGTAACAATCCCAATCAAAAACAATATATATTCGCAATTTCGCGCATCTCTCACGACAAGCTCAGCGTTCCTCTTGCCACACAACGGATTCATTATCGATTCTCCCGTTCGCCAATTAGCGCCGCGCGCGAACCTCGCTTTTAAATCGCCGAAAGGCGCGCAGCTGCGGGGCTCCTTTGCGGGAGCCCGCTAATAGTCGTCGCCGGCTGACGGCATTTTCTCTTGGCCCAGATTCTTGCCTGCGCGTTTTTCCTTTTGTTTTTCACCTAGCGCGCGCGCCTAGAGATTATTCAATGGACCGAGGAGCGCGCGTCCTTTTCATCGGGCCTTTATTCCTCTCGTTTGCGACTCTGGACGTTTTGGCGCGATTTTCGCTCGCTTGCGGCTGCGGGATGCCTTTGCGCAACAGGTTGGCCTTTGCCGAGCGAGGATAATTCGCAAATTAGGTGTCTGAATAAATTATGAGATGAGTCAATGGGATGAATAAGAGTCCTTGTTGGTTCGATTAAGGACGGAATGTTTTGTTGGTCCACTTTGTTGTTTGGTAATAATGTTGTTTTAATCACACTGGTTTAGGTTATTTTAAGTTATTTTAGAAAGATAATTTTAAAAATAGGAAGAAGATATTATTAAAGTTTAATAAAATTTTTTTTAATAGTCAATTAATTTTTTGAGTCTAATTTTAAACGCGGATTATTGCAGAAAGGATACAAAAACTTTTAATTGAATTTTTTATAGTTATATCTTATGAATTATTTATCGATAATATAAATATAAAATATGCAAACGTACCCTACATTGCATTTCTATAGAAAAAAAGTGTCAATGATTTTCCGATCAACTTCGAATTTAATTGAACTAAATAATTCTAGTTGCAAAAAATATTAAATTTCCGAATTTATAATTACATCAATTTTTTTATGTAAAAATGCAAGAAAAGATTTGAAATATAATTACGATACCACACATTCATTCAAACGAAATTTAATAATTGCTATAACAGCCTCAAAATAAAAAATATATTTTTGTGAAAATTAATTAATTTTTTACGTTAAAAATAACTAATTACGTTAGACATGAATTTTGTTTTATCTGATAGTTCTACCATAAAAAAACTCAAAATTAATTAAAAAAAAATCGTAAAAATTACTAACAAACTCAATCACAAAAATAAATTCAATCCCGAATCTCGTCGCACGTCAAAACTCGCTAAACTCAAGCCTAACCACACCAGACCCTTCATCTCTCCTCCCCCCTTAATCCATCACCCAGCCCATCCAGCCGTCACCTACCTTGAGCATTAATATCCCAGACGACGACGATAGCTCCCAGCTCTGCCAGCCTAGTCGAGATCATCCTGCCAAGTCCGCTGCCTCCTCCCGTAACCAAGACGATCTCGCCCTTGACCTCCTTCATCCTGTACTTAGACGGTATGAAGGACCTGACTATCGCCTCGACGATGGCTGCCAGCGAGAGCAGCAGGAAGCCGATCACCTCGGCCGTATTCTTCAGCCACGACATCTTGCCTCTCCGTATATCCCAACAATCTCCCTGCGTACTCCTCCTCCTCTCTTGGACGTTCCCGAGCAACCGCGAATGCGCGCACAACACAGACAGAAAGCCGCTCGTCTCTCAACCGCTAGCTCATGCTCCGACTTTTATACGACGACTGCACAGACTTTGTGCCTATATAGACGCACGAGTGTGAGGCGCGCGCGCGCGCGAGCGCGGGGATGCGCCTGCGAATGGAGTATAAGGAGAAGAAGGGGAGAACGTTGCTTTAGTGTGTGAGTGAGCCGAGAGCGCGCGGAACCCCTGCGCGGTGGTTGCTCTGTGCTCCCCTCTACTCTGAGCGGCCGGCTCTTTCGGCGCGCCGGCGATCGATAAGCCGTCGATCCCACGCGCGCGCTGCGAGCTCTGTCCTCCCGACGTGTCGCTGCACTTGGACGCTCCGCCGGCTCGATCTGGAACTGGAAAAATACGCTTTTGTTAGATGGAGTTTGGGCTTTTTGGTTGGTTTGGGGTAAACGTGCGCCGAGGGGAGTTATTTTGGGCAGGCAGTTTTATAAAGCCAAGAGGTTTTTTTATTTTTGGGTTCGTTATTTTCCGTGTTATTTTTTAATAATCTTTTTACTTTTGCTGCATTTCAGTTTTGAATGATAAAAGTCGAAACTTGAAAAAAGAGGGAAAAACTTAAAAATTGCTCAGAAAAACAAAGGTACTCTTTTATCTAGTTTTTTTTTCACACAACTCTCTGATTATAAATTCTCTCAAATTTTGTAGAGGTTTATCTCGAGAATTATTTATATTTATATTGTAATTAAATTAGTAACAATCACTAATCTAATTTTGTGGATTAACAGAACTATAGCTATTAATTGGCATTTCATTATATAAATTTTAATTGTTGGCTTTTAAGTTATTCTGTTACTTTTTTAATTTAATCAAATTTTTTATTCTTGGCAAACATTCGGTGATTTTCATTTAATAAACAAATACTTTTTGTCACATTTATTTTTTGTTCCATTTTGTCAGAAAATGACTTTTAAAAATCCATAAGGTATGATAAAAAGCATTTGATTGTAATGGCTAATAAAACATCTGAGTTTCTAAGATGGATACTGTACAGAATATACATGAATAATTTACAATTTTATAACGTATATATTTGATACAATAAATTTTATGCCACTTTAACCTCAAAATCATAACTTTAAGATGATTTTTCGTCTCACGAGGCAAATAACCACCTTCCACACCCGTATCGAAATGTACTATTATTGATCATTGCGGCTATTTCATTTTTATGTCTTTTGCATACTTTATAAGAGATCTACTCGATGCTGCAGTTTCTATTGATAATTATATCAACTTCAATATTTCTAAGCTTTGATAAAAGTGGAAGTTTCAAAGTTGTTATAATCAGACATTTAAAATGTTTGCATAATCAAAATGAATAAATATGCATAATTAGTATACAAAAAGTTTGATTAATAAAAAGTTCGTACATTTGATGGAAGAGATAATATGTGCATGTAGCTAATAAAAAGCTAAGATTACATTTAGTTTATGACTTGGATGATGATGTGATTTTTTTGTTTGTTGCAATATAATGCACAAACAAGTTAAACTTTTTAACTTTTTTATTACCATTAATAATTGAGTTTCTTCTATTTCCTTATAATAGTCTTCTCCAAAAAATTCTTTTTTCATGATTGTGAGTGATCTCAACACTTTTGATATAATTTTTAATTTCCTTCTCATGTTTTAATTACAATTCAGTTTGTTATTAAGAAATGCTATTTCAATTAAAGTTACATATTCTCTCAATCGACTGATTAAATTTTACGTCACACTTTTTGTGAAATATTTTACAGAACAGAGTAACAATGAATTTTTTCATAAAATTTTCAAAACTTTCGTATAGGTTCACTAATTTTAATATTGCATACCATATTTTAGTGTCACTCCGGAAACGCAACTATTTGAGCAAGCTGGTGCTTATCTCGCTATTATGTTTTCAGCCTAAGTTTTCGCTTAATAGCTCGGGATCATTTGATAAATTATTGTTGGATAAGGATTTTTGTATGTTAGTAATTTGTTTGTGAATGTAGAAATAAGCAGGCACCAGGGCTCAACAGTTCTGGGGGACCGTTTCCGTATACCAAGTATTCACTGTAAATTAATCTTTGCAAATAATCAGAAAAGGGTACAATAGTTCTGGTGGACCGTTTCCTTAATACCCGATTAGATACAAAGATGTTTAACCTATAACCAATTGAAAAGGGCACAACAGTTCTGGTAGACCGTTTCCTCCCGTTCTGGGCCCGTGAAAGCTCGTGGCTTGTTAAATGGTCAGTGATACATTTGAACTTTAAATAAATTTAGCTTGATATTTTCAAACTTAGAAAAATATCTTGAAAGATATTAAAAATCAGAGAAACTCAGAGAAAAAGGCCGTGGCCGTGCTTGACCAGTTACCAAAGCAAAAGCCTGGCGGCAAAAGTCTTTAAACTTAGAAGAATTGAAACATTTCTTGAACTTAGAATATTTTTCAATCTTGGTATGATATTCTTCAGGGATATTTGAAATCAGAGAAAAAGGGCAAGGCCCTTCTGGACTAGTTACCAAGGCGAACGCCTGGTAGCAAAAGGCGAAAAATGTTATGCGTCTCGCGCTTTTATACAGTAGGCCCAGCGCGGGTGATGTTGGCTACATCCTATAAGATGCGTTCATTGCCAGTCCTCGCTCTCAAGGGTCCGCCTTCCTTAACTGAGTCCTATGTGTACGAGAGAGAGAAAGAGAGAGAGAGAGAGAGAGAGAGAGAGAGAGAGAGAAAGAGAGAGCGACAGAAAAGAGTGAGAGTAAAGATATATGTCTATTTTTATCTTCTACATTATTTACTTAGCGTACTTTTGTGTATAACTAATAATTTTAAAATTATTTAAACGCAGTATTATAATCTAGAAATTACAATTAAGTACTTATGCAAAAAGAATTTTTAAAAAATATTAAGAATTCACCTAATAAATTGAATTTTTATATAAAATAATAGTTAATTTAAAATTTAACAAGAAAAATGTTAAGTATAAAATAAATAATCA
>UELX01001259.1:0-47681 GCA_900480035.1 Eupelmus urozonus
ATATTGCTTTTCTGAATTTTACATTTCTAATATTTACCTTTTGGGATTTTAACTTTCTGAATTTTTGACCCTGCCCACCACGTGGTGAGTAAAACTGCCACTAAAACATTCTAAAAAATTGCCATTATTTACAGAAAATTTTTTAAGAGAGTATATTAAACTTTAAACAGCGTACCGTAAATTTGTCTACACTTGTAGTGAAATTTCCTACAAGGTATGACTACAAAATATTATTTTAAGTTTACTTAATCTTGACAGTTTTATCAATCAGTATTATAATTTTTCTAAAGATATTTTTCTCAATGTATATCAATTTAAATATATATTGTATATTTTTTTAGTAGTTATTAGTATTGTTCTGAACTAGAAAATTGTATAATTCTATTTATTTATTTTTGTAAAATGAGTTCTAAATTAAGATTTTAAAATTAAAAAGACTTTCTTACGTTTTTTGTTCTAATTTACTAGCTTCAACCTAAATTAAAAAATCCCAAAATATTTATTTTCGAAGTTTCTAAGTTTAACATTTTCTCAATTATTAAATCAGTTAAAAAAAGCTACCAACAAATTTAAAACAAAAATAATGTTCTATAAAAAAATTCTGCAACGAATACTTGCGTATGACTCAACTAAAGCTTTGACTACATTGTAGTAAAGAAAAACCCCGTATTTTTAGAACGATAAATCCTTTTCCGTTTTCTATAAATTCAATGGCTGCACACGCCGGTAATCGAGCTCAAAAGCGCATCGACCATCCGTTTTTCTAACCCCCGACTTTTTTCTCTTCCTGTTGCAGGTGACATGGAGATCCTTGCCTACTTCTTCGGCCCGATCGGCGTGCTGCTGGCGATAAATCTCATCTTTTTCGCAGCGACCGCCCGAGAATTGACGTGCGGCCTCTGGAAAGGCGAGTTCGTAAAGAGCACCACTGAAAGGTAAGTCGAGCTTTCTCTCTCTACTACACACAAAGGCTATAAAGGAGGGAGGCAGGCAAAAAAAACCTGCTCCACTGGCAAAGGCTTCTAAGCAGCTTTCTTCGCGAAAAATACAAAGGAGTGCAGTGTGTATAAAAAGCCACGCGGCGCTTGGCGCACGGCGAGTGCAATAATTTATTTGAAAAGAATTGTTTTAAAGGGAGCGGCTCGTTCTCGCGCGAATTTATTTCGTTTCGAGCGTCTGTTATTAGATGGCAAGGGAAAACATGAATTCGAGAATTTTTATTTTCGCGAGTAGTCTTCGTTATTTTTGTGGAAATTAATGGGCGCACCTTTATTTATGCCGCGTTTTTGTTTAAATTAATTGTTTTTGCTGAAGCGAAAAAAAGCCATTAAAATTCCTTTGCGCACTTCGGTCCGATTTCAGCGAAAATTATTCTGTTTTCCTTCAATTATAGAATACATTTTTTTAACAATGTATGCCTGAAAAAACAAACTGCATTTTATTCAGCAAACTTCAAAGGTTTCGCTCGTTTCTACATTCTCCACTTGCATATCTTCGGTAAAATAATGAACGTCAAAAATAAACACAAAAGCGCTTTTTTTAAAACAGCGAGTACGCACGTATCCGTTTGTACGGAAAAAATATACCCAACCCTACGATCTTTCCGTGAACGAACTTTTTCATCAATCCTATTCAAACCAGGAAACAAAAGGAGAGAGATCGGAAAGGCGACGGGTTCAAAAGCCCTCGATCATTTCGCAAAAATCATCGGCCACCTCCGTCTTCTTTTAAGGCTCCCCTCGATCTTTTAATAGCGCTGCCCCCGTGCCTCTGACCTTCGCCGAGAACGAGAAGAGCGCGCGTGTAGTCTTGGAAAAATAAAGCAGAAAAAGAAGCCGACGCTATCTGATTTCTTTAGATTCCCGGCAGCGCGCGCGCGAGGAATCGTGTTTTGTAAAACCCGCGCGCGGTGCATGTACACCTGCCTGCCCGAGCAGCGCACGAGCGCGAGATATCCGTCAGCGCGCACGTCGACGTGAACTTTCTTGCCAGGCTCTAGCTGACGTGTGATGCTTGGAATACGAAGGCAAAAAAGCTTTGCGGAGTTTGAGCTTTTTTTGGGGAGTTGAGCTTTTGGAAGTTTTGAGTTTTTGAGATGCGGGTTTGGTGTGGGGTCTGAGGTTGACGGTTAGATGAAGGAGATCGTTTATTTTTTTTTTAAGAATGTTAAGTTTTGGGAAAATTGAATTATAAATAAGAAATTTTATTTTACGTACAATAATTGATTTTGTTGATTTGAACTAAAGTATTTTGAGACCAACAATTTAGAGTATTGATTAGACGAATTAAAATCAATTAGTCTCACACACAGCGACAAGCATTGCAAATCGAGATACACATATCATCGAAATAGCGCAGCGAAACCCATAACTTAATTAGTCGTTTAATTTCGTCGAAGAGCGCGCGAGTATAATTTACGTTAAACGACCTGATTATACCTCAATTATCCAAATTTACGTAACGCACGTGCGCACTTCAAAATTAGAATGGCCGATCCTCTTCAATACTCGGCCCTCCAAACGAAGACTAAGCGCACGCGAAATTACGCCCGAACAGCGCGGCCGTACACAATAATTACGGCACCGCGCGAGTCCACATCCATCACGCTAATGCTATTTGCCCGCGGCGTAAATCACCGAATCTGTTCTAAATCATCTCGAATTAAAAGGGGCATATAGCTCGAGAGAGAAAGCTACTTCGAAGGAGTCGAGCCGGGCACGACGCGGATGATTAACGCGCCCCGCTCGCTATGTAAGCCGCCGCGGGCTCCGGATTTTTCTATTAATAGACGGAAGAGTTAAGATGTTCCGCGACCTATGCCACTGAGAGAGGGAAGACGTCTACGTATATGGGGCAGTTTACGTCGAGCGTGTCGGTTCTTTTCTTCCGCAATCGTCTTGGCTTCTCGTTTAGACGTGAGACTTGTGAGAATGTCGCTGGGTGGCGCGGGGTGTCAAACTGTAAGGCTTTTACGAAGTAACGAGACTCTGTGATTAAGCTCGCTGAATTAGTTCCAGCGCGAAAGTCGCTATTATTCAAAGTTGACAAAGCAGCAACGCTGAGAGCAGACAAGCTCGCCGTTCGATCAATCTAAATAAACCGGGTAAAAATTCGGAAATTCCAGCGCCGCGAAATGCTCCATATGCAGCGCTTGCACGCGAGCATGGCAATTAGAAGCAGGAGAGGCAGTCTTGGCCAGAGAGCCGTGTGCCTATCGGAACCGATTTAGCAATTAGGCCGGAGGCGGGACTCTCAGCCGCGCGCGCGTTATCAGCTAAGCGCGACGAGCTCGCTCGCTTTCTCTCTCTCTCTGGGAAGGCTAATTTCGAGCTTGTACAAATCGGATAGATCCTTCCTTTTGCGCTGCATGCTCACCTCGCTCGTTTATTTTTTCGCTCCCCTGTAGCGCAGGCAGCCGCTACAAACGAGCCTAGCTCCGAGCGATTTCCACGAAGTAATGAATAGCCAAGCCGTGCCGAACGAATCTTTCTCTCTCGGCTGGCGTTGCAAAATTTTTCATAGGTCCGCAGGTCTCTTGCATTTTTTTTTTTACTAGCGAATCGTGCGCGCACACCCCCGCGCTCTCGTTTTCTGCACGTCGGGCTGCTGCTGCTCCTTTTTCGAGGCTCGCTCGATATGGTATTTTCATAACAACGTGTGCTGAATCGACGTGTGTGTATACGAGAGCGAGGGAGAGAAAGAGAGAGAGAGCACTGTAGTCGAGGAAATATTGACGTTTCGAGCTGTGCTGGTACTGTGTTATTTTTGAATGAGTTCATAGCCCCGCAGGCGGATTCCGCGATTCTTAATTATTCACGCCACTTTTTTGGGAGATGAGAATTGACCGTTTATTTTAATTGGCCCGCTTGATATGCAATTTTCGGGTTTTAGAAAAAATTGCCTCGATCGATCGGTGGGAGTTAAAGCTTTCTTTTATTGCGCTCAGAGATCGGGATTTCGAGAGCATTCGATTGCTCAATTCACTTGGAGTGCTCAGCGCGCCTTTCTTTCGATTTTGGAAACTTTCCAATAGTGTTTCTAAAATCTGCTTGCTTTTAAAATGTCTATTGTCCCCCGGTGCACGTGGAATGAAAACAAATCAAGCCGATAGTCGCAGGAAAAAATTCCTCCACTACAGCGAGCGAAGTGTTTCAAAATTATTTCTGAATACCGACCGCAAATCGAAGAAACACGAGTAGACTCTCCTTGAAATTCACAAACACGCCTCGGCGACACGACGGGAACGACGTAAATATTTGACGTACCCGATTGCCATCATAAAAAAGTACACGGCGACGGAACAAACTGCATGAAACAATGAAACGAGAAAATAGAGCGCCGGCCAAGTTTCTTACATTGTTTCTCGCGATTTACGTAACACACGTCGATGGACCAACTCCCTAGCTCTCTCGTGCGCTCGATTTTTCGTCTCCCAGCGAGAAAACTTTCCTGCACACAAACACACACACAGCCGCGGCCTGCACAGGGCCTCGCAATAAAGCTGCAGCGCTCCTCCTCGGGATCAATTGGAATATTACTCTCGCGCGTTCTATTTCCTTCGCCGGCGATTTTACGATCGGCCGTTCAAAGGCCCATCAAAGATTCCCGGCGTCGTTCCCCGGCGCGGCGCGCGGCCCCATTGATCGTTTTCTGTTGTATAGTTGCAGTTGCAACGGCTACCGTGCGAAACTTTCGTCGCGCGCGCTCGGCACGAGTAATAAAGTAGGTCGTCGCGCCGATCGCTGCAATAATTCTGGGACCTTTCCTCGAGCGAGCGATAAAGCCGCAGCAGTAGCAGCGCCTTTGTTGAATTTTTCAAGAATCCTAGACGAGATCGTACGAGTGTTCTACTGCGCGAGCGCGACGCTATTTACGGCCGACGATTGCGCGACTAGCCTGGAATAATTCGACGCGCTCGACTTTTACGGGCGGGGAAATAAAAAGTTTGGAATTATTAGGGGATTGTGAATGGGTTCTGGAGTTGTTCTTAAATTATTGGATGGGGGTCGATTTTGAAATTGTATGGGGTCTTTATTCGACTTGTAGCTGTGTTCTACTTTGATTTCGCAATAACGTTTTACTTGAACGAATGGCGCCGATACTTTACATTTACATGAAGCTGAATTCAGGCCGCTTGATATATTTTCAAAACAGAAACGCACGAGAATCAATTGAAGTAATTTAAATCGACAGTTAACTTCGTGTCTCCAAAAACTTATTTACCCGGCCGGCCCACTAAAACAGCAGTCCGCAGCCACAACACGCCAGCGTTTTAATTTACGATCGGCCGCGGGCGGTAAAAATTTTCAAAGCCACCGAAATCCGCCCAAAAGCAAAATTTATTCGCCGCGGGCCCCCGGCTGATCTATCCCCGAAAATTCGCGCAATAACCAGCGCGATAAATTCCGAAATAAATAAAAATCCGGCCGCGCTCCGCGGCCATAAAACCTCGACAAATAGCCGCGCGCCTAAGAGCCGTATAATTTTTAATCAAGGAAAAGCCCGTGTCCAATTGTTCCTCTCTCTCTCTCCCTCGTTCAAAATAAATCTGCCAGCGCCTAGTCGATCTCGAAAAACTCGCGCGCGCGCGCGACGCCGGGCTCTTAATAATCGTTAAAGCGAGCCCTCGAGCACGCGATATATACGGCAAGCTGCAGCGCGCAGCGGCAATTACCGTAGGAATACCTGCACGCGGCCGAGAGCCAGCCTATTCCTTTTCCTCTTTTTGCCGGAGCCGGCCGGCCGAGGAGAAAACTACGAGCGCAGCAGCCGCAGCTTCTGCGCGCTCGGAGAATTTATAAAACTACCTCTGCGTATACGGCTGCTGCTGTTGCCGGCTAGATCGCGAGATCCTTTATGTATACGGCACAGGGGGTAGGTTTTTTTTTCGGAGCACCAGCGCATGTGTGTGCCCTTTTCATCGTTCTCGCGAGCTCGCTTTGCTCGTGCACCTTGCGTGGATTCTCTATTTCTTCTTCCTCTCTCTCTCTCTGGGATGATATTGTTGATCATTATGGAGGTTTTATTGGGAATGGCATTCTCGGTGAATTTATTTGCCGTTCGGTTCGCGAAGGTTGAGGCTGCCTTTTTTGCGCTGGCTCTATGGCGCGGGTATGTTTGGTTTATTTACGATTTTGAGATTGTAAGGCTGGGGAGAGCGGGAGAGGAGATGGGATGTATCGAAAATTCTGTATGAAAGTAGATAGTTTTCAAGGGGAAGAGATCGGTTAGGAGATAGCGCGGGTAAGAGTTTATAAAATTGCGTTAGATTGCATCGCGTCGTCTAGGCATTTTACTGATAAAAATCTTGATCCTCTTAGCGCTTTCATAATATTTCTTTCATATCTCGCGGTTTTATTGCTTGAGCTTGGGTTTTTCTTGTTTCCTATTTTTGTACGCTAGTTCAACGTGGCTTCTGCCTTTTATTGAATAAATGTATATGCATGTGATTTTATGTGATTATCTTACTAAGACATATTTTATTTTATCATAATGAATAACATTTATGTTCTTACTCAGTCTATTTTATTAATTTCAGCTCTTGCTTATAATCCCAACAAGAATTTGCATATCATATGGGATTATTTATTTTTAGACTTATTGAAGTTCTGACAAAAAGTTGATCAATATTATTTGAGTTGCAGTTATCCTTCAGCGATGCAAGAAGTTATATAAACGTGCTTCGCTGACGATGTAGTTTTTGCAAGGTTTTAAATAAAAGATTTCATGTACGCAGAATAACTGTTTGAATATTTTAAATTTAATTGATATCGCAGTTCAGAGAATTATCCAAACGAATTTTGATAGATGGAACTTCAGTAACTTTGGAATGAATTTCCCAGGCCGCATTTTAACTAACCTGATCATGATTTAAGCGTTCTGTACTTAATCAATTCAAGAACATATTAATTTTCCCCCTCACTAATTGAATCAAATAAAATCCAATCAATAACCATTTTTACCCCCAGCCGCTAATCAAATCTGCATAATTGGCAAGCGCGCGCAAAGCCTTCAATTACAAATTGACAATCCACTCAGTCAGCCAAAACCTCAGGCGTCATCGATAATTCTCAATTTTCCGAATAAATCATTCCTGCCCCTCCGCTACTAAGTAACTACCAAGGCTCTAATTTCACCTTACTTATAACGCAAAACGATACCCGAGCCTCTAATGGTGTCATCCTCAGTCATCCCAACTAATTACAGCCAGCGGCCTCCCGCTGACAAAAAAAGCTCTAGCAACGAAACCCGCAATCACCTAAACGCGCGCGTTCGGTAATAACCGGCTCTCTCCTAAAGAAGCGTGTACGCTCGATCAACTCTCCCCCCTCCTGCATGCGACAGAGAGAGAGAGAGATTTAATGAGCGTGACTGGCCGAGCACTTGTATTATTCGTAACTCGATATCGGCCGGCCGTAATGCATAATACCGCAGGCGCCGCGCGCTGTCCCATTGTCGCGCCGCCGCCGCCGCCACGTCGGATTATGTTTTCTTCTCCGTCGGGAGGAATTCGTCCCTGGGTATTTATATTGCGAGGCGGCGGGTATTTTTATTGTGGCCGAGCGACGAGGATCCGGCAGATTTTTCCTTGCGATAATTTTTTTCATAGTCGATTATTGTCTTCTACTGGTCCCGTGTCTCTCTGTCTCTTTCGTTCTCTCTCCTTCTTTTATTCTAGTTTTTTTTTCGGATTTCTTTTTGTGAACGAGTTCAACGGATTCTTTATGTGCGCGCACGCGCGAGCGGATGACTTTTATTTCTCTCGGCTAGTCCCGGCCATTAATTCTGTGGTGCGCGCGACTACTGAGCGCAGGGCTGAGCGCTTATTATTGCTTTATGTGCGTATACGCTTTTGTGATGTGTCGCGATGCTTAATTTACAGTCGAGCTATAGCCAAGATTCGCGAAGGAATTTGCTTTTTCTTTTTTTTTTTGAGAGCGGGAAATGAGATATTAACGCTTCTATTCGTGCCAGTAACGCTTTATTTATTTTTTTTATTTGTTTTTTACAAGTCCGATTTTCTTTTGGCATTTGCAGATCGCGCGCCATTCCGAGGACGAACGAAAGCGCAAGAGATCGCCATCGTCGTAGGTACGAAACATACTTTTTTTTATGAATTTTTTTTGCGGGTTACTCACAGTAAATTTTTATTGTTATATGAGATACTTTTCACAAGAGTATAACAAAATTTTTTAATGGCAAAAAGTTTTGTTCAGAATGTTTAGCAAAAACTTGAAATATTTACTGTGATGCTAGAATATAAATCAAAGTGTGTCGGCTTGGTGAAGTCATGATATTTATTGTTTGCGTTTAAAAATATTTTTTATTTTTGGAATCCTCTGATTCGTAAACATTTTTTCCTATTTTTATACCAATAATTTTTCAAGATATTTTCAGTTTTAATTAACCATCACAGGTCATTCACACTATAGAAATCTAAAAATATTTTCATTTAATTTGAACGTTGAAACATTTATTTCACGATTTATTAAAGACAATGCAATTTTCCTCTTTAATTAAACAAATACTGACGAGTATATCTTTCCATTCATTTTATTCAAATTTAATTAATAGTTTTTATTCAGTTTGCAATTTCACTTTACCAACAATAGAAGAACCCTCGAGCTACCCACCCTTCAAACCTGCCTAATCCTGAATAAACGCATTAAACAAAACTCACCCACCACCCCATCAACACCCCTGCAAAAAGCAAACTCCCCAAAAAATCCCCAAAACCTAAAAAAAAAAAGCTCACGTATCACTCGATATAAACGAGATCACCGGGCTCCAATAAAAAAAGAAAAACTACGCGCGGCGAAAATCCTTCGCACCTAGAGCTACAGAAAGCCCCCGAACCATACACACACACGGCCAGAGCCCTATAGAATGAGAGCTTGCAGAGAATCCACGTGGAGAGTTACGTCGCGCGCTCGTAAAGTTCCCAGCTCTCGGACCGGACCGAACGAATCGGTTGGAACGCGGAATTCGGCAGGCCGCTCAGATATCATCCCATCCGGCATCGAGTTTCGCTCGGGCTTATTTCCGCTGTATGTTTTCGCGCGAGTCGAAAAGCGCGTGCGCGCTCGGGCTCTTTATTGCTCTATACCTGGACGATCGGCGCGTCTCGATAAGTCGTAAAACCGCGCGGAAAAGCTGGATAGCTTTTTTTGCACGTTTTTTTTTGGAGGTTTTTTTTGGGATTATCAAGGCGATGAAGTAGTTTTGTAATTTTTTTTATTACGTGAGAGTTGTTTGTTTTGGAGATGTGGAAGTTCATATATGTTCGTGGTGCTGGAAACTGGAAATTTAAAAGATACACAACAAAATATATTTGTTTTATTAGACAATCGCGAACCATAATTATTTTTTTATCTCAAGATAAACCCAAAACGTTCAATCCGAATCCCGCCGACCAAAAAATCCGACCTTTGCAATTAAGTTCGTCCCAGGCAGAACCAGCTTAAAATATCCACACCAGGCACGTTCCCAAGTCCATATAAGCCCGGCGCAGATTTCGATGCGCTCTGGGAAATCGTTTGGATCCACGCGCGCATTTTATCGAGACCAGCGCTCTCTGTTCTATTTTCGCTCGGCCACAGTGAAAGTCGGCAAAATTATCTTAACGTTTTAAGGCTTTCAAAGTGCGCACGTGCGCGCGCCGATATATATACGCGCCGCAAGCTCCCGAGCTTTTCGGTTTACGTAATCTTGTTTTGATTGCGGACAAAAGCCGCGCGGCTTGCATTGTATATAGTTTCGGAGCGATGATGCAGCGGCAGCAAGTTGTTATTTTGGAAACTTATTGGGCTATCAAATACGAGCTTCACGATGCGAGAGCTGCACGCGCGCGCCGCTGCGAATGGCCGTTACGGTCTACTTGTGTCTGCTTTCTTGCGGGTGGACGCTGTAAACAATGCCGAGTCACGTGTTTGAAAAGCTTACGATCGATCGTGGGTACATAAATGTTGGGATAAGTTTATGGTTTTGCTTTTTTGGTGATTTGTTTTTGGTAATTTTTCGTTTTGCCTTTGGCAGTCGTAAAGGTTATTAGTTTCGTGTTTATCGATGAGGCGACGCATCGCAAATCTATAAATTGTTTATTACAGTTTATAAAGCGTTCCTTTACAGCTTATAAAATATGTAACTGTCTCACGACGCGTACCCCAAAAAAACAGTCCATAATTTATTTTACGAGCGCCGGTTATTTTTGCCGATCTCAAACATTCGCACTCATTTCCAAGCCAAAAAGAAATTCCTCCAGTACATAAACACCACATCAAAGAGATTAATCCCACCCGCTCGCCATCAAACATCTCACTCCCACAGACCCAAGCGCCTTACGTATATATACCCCTCCACACAAAGCACACGACAACCATCAAACCATCCGCATTGTGATTTTCATCCTCGGCACCATAAAACCCTCTCTCCCAGCCATACACACCAGCCAAGCGTAAACCCATCAAGCTCATTAAATCCCCGCTCTCGCAGACTCTTGCACATCTTCATAACGCGCCCGTAAAACGTGCCATTTACCACTGTCCGATAGGCGCGGTCGGCGCGATATTTTATCCGCGGGCTAATAAACGCGCTCGTTATTATACATACACAGGCGGGGCGAGCGGCGGGCAGAAAAAAACCCGCTCCGCCGCGGCGAGCTCGTGATCATCGATTTTTCACGTCCCTCTCGGGGCCGGCATAATCGCGAGGTGTCGTCCGCGCGCGCGGCTCATTAAGCCAATTAAAAGAGCGCGTCGGCGGCGGAATGACGATTAATTTTCGATCGTAAAGCCCAAGCTCGGTAACGAGCCCGAGAGGTAAGACTCGGGGGCTGCGGTCTCTCGTGAGGTTGTCTCTCTGTGGAGGGGGTGCAGTGTGGTTTCTTGTTTCTTCGTTTTTCTTTTTTTTTTGGTTTTAAAGAGTGCTGGTAGCGGAGCGTGGGTTGGCCCGTGTTTTTCTTTACGAGCGCGGAGAATAGAGTATTGTGCGCCGTTTGGAGGGCTGCCGGCTCGTTATTGCGCTCTCTTTCGAAATTTTCTTTGAGAAGTCCATTTTGCTTGTGGGAACTTTATTTTTAATTGAAAGAGTGGGGGATTAGCGTTGAGGAGTGTACAGAGTACTTATTTTCGCGCTGAAAAATTTGATAAAGTTTATAACGCTATAAAATGAGGTATTAAATGTATAAGTAGCTCGAGCGAGTGGTATAAGCAGTGTAAAATCAGAATTAATTTTTATCGACAGAGGTATTAAAGCAAATTTAACGAACTTACTTTTTAACTCTGTAGAAAAGCACTTTACTTTATTTGAAATCAAAGTTCTAAAAAACGTTAACTTTTTCAAATTTAAAATTAAATCATTACAAATTTATTCGTACGATTGCTATTTAAATCTTTTAACGTATTCCACACAACTAGTTTCTGCAATTGCACCTTAACCCACACACCCCCTAATAATAAAATAATAAAACGAATTTAAAAAATTTACGTTCAGCAAGCCTAGACCCTTCCGACTCCCTCCAAAAAACCCACCATAGCAATTCTTTTTTCCAACTCTCCCGACGTTAATTCCCCCCTCTAACTTTAATTTTGCAAAATTAATTGCTTACATCTCGAACCTGCAGGCCTCCCCCGCCCCTGCTCAGCCTCGGCCCGCTTTATTTCCATTATACCAATCCCACCTCAGCGCCAAAAGTCTCTGGGAATTTTTTTCATCCCCCCACATAGCTCTGCAAGCCATTTGTCGCTTGCGCTCGTCCCTCTCCATCTTTCCTTCTCCCAGAGCCGCCGGCAAGCTCGCTCGCGCCGAAGGCATTTTTCAGCGGCCGCCGCGACACTAACGAGTGTCGCGCTAATTGCGACGTCTCGCGCCGGGGATCCGCTTACGAGCAGCGTCTTTAAGAAATAATTAGACCCTTCGAGAAAGAAATTGCGAGCTTTTCGGGCGGGGGCCGAGAGAGAGAATTATAGGCCAGTGGCCTCGGCCGCCGCCGCAAATTAAAGAGATTGAGAAGGTGCGCGCTCTGCTCTATCTGTCTCTCTTTCTCTCTTGCCTCGTTGTTTACGACAAGTCGTTGTTCTTTGGCTTTCTTTTTTGCTTAGAGGACTTAGAGAGAGCGCCGGGCTCTTGCACTCTCTGTGTACACGGCTTAACTTGCGGTATCGCTCGTGCCGGGGCTATCTTAACGGTTCATTTTTGCTTGATTTGTGTGTGTACACGCGCGCGCGCGCGCGCGGGGGGATATCGTTTTATAGGTGCACTCGTAAATTAGCGATAAATTGAGAATGGAGTGTCCTCGCTCGACTTTTTTCTCCTTTTTTAACGGCCGGCTAAGGAGAGAGATTCGCTCGTGTTTATTGGGCTTTCGCGGCTTTACGATGCGCGCCAGGAGATAATGGCCCTTACGCGTTTGAATTACGCACTAGCGAAATGTCGGTTTATAACGCGCTTTATGCGATTTTATCGGCGATCCACACTTTGTAGATGCTAAGTTGCCCGGGTAATTAATACCAGTTATATTGTATTTTATAACCATCCCGCCTCGCTTTTTTACACGAGCGCTTCCCGAGGAATCAGCTTCCTCGTTAGGAACCTCTAATTATTAATTTAGCCCGCGTACAAAAAGAAATGGCGGCGCGCAAAACGAAAAGGCATCCTTTTTCCTTTGTATAAACACACAGAGAGCGGGTCTGCAAAGGAAAGGAAAGATACAGCTGGAATAAAGGATGCATTTTAACAACCTTTATAAATAATACAACTGCGCTCGGGCTCTGTTTTGCTTATATACCCCGGGATAATTACGAGCGAGCGAGCCAACATCGAAAAGCCACTTGTAAAGCAATTATTTCCCCGCGCGATCTCGGCGCGCTAAGGCTTCTTTGGCCTTTCTCTCTCTCTCTCTCTCTTCCTCTCGCTCGTGCCTGGCCGGAGAAAAATCGGCTTGTTATCGCGAAACCCGTTCTCGTCAACTCTCTTTCTCTCTCGGGCAGAGCTCGCCTAAACGTCCCTCGCGCGTGCGCACGGAAATCATCGGACAAAGCCCGGCGATTTATTCTCTTTAAACGTCGGTCGTTGACGTCCCCGGCGCGCAGCGTTCGTCTTCGTCTTCTTCGACGTGTCATTGTGGAGCGCTCAAAATGCTGCTGCCGCTATTTTCGTCGGATGCGCGCTGCGTGCGGAGAGAGAGGCGCGTGCAGTGCACCAAGATGGGACTCGAAAATTGCGAAGGGAGACGCGAATTGGCGGGTATTGATGGGAGGATCGGGGAACGATGTTGGGGATTTGTTTTGGTTATTGGGGGGTTTGCGGGATCGTTTTTTGAGGAGGTTGGAATTTTGTTTGCGGTTGTTAGGTGGATATCGAGTAAACTGAAAAATAATAGGTTCAGGAGTAAAAATAAAATGTATATTTGAATTACAAATATTTTAGTATTGGTGGATTATCTTTCTATTTTTAATTTAATAATGTAATATCTAATAGATTTAATTATTGTTGCTGCTGAATATTAAAAAATACGCGTGTTTTTTGCTTATATATATATCATCCTAGAAAGACGGAAGGCATGGGTGATCACCTATGCAATATCATATTTTCAATTCTTTTTGAGCTATTATTCGTGCATGGTGACCCATTGATGTGATTTGTAGCGTACTTATTTACCCTTTCATAAAGACATTCCGCGTTCTCTCTTCGAAGAAAAACAGCATCAATAATTTTTAAGAATTCCACCCAGGGGCATAGTTTGCTGCAATTTTTCATTTTCAAAGTGATGTATCGTTCAGTAAGTTCAGACCAAAGGAGAAACTACGTCGAGAAATTAGAAATGCCATTAGCTAATTAAGCACTAATACAAAAATTCTTTGATTTATAATTTCTTGAACTTAAATTTGATTATTATTTCAATTTACTTATAGCTTTTACTGAAAAGCACACTATAATTAACGATTCTCAAAAGTTGGTTCTACTTTAGCTTAAAATTTATATTTTTGCCGTAACGAGTTTTTGCTTTACGTTTGCTCGTAACTTGGAAATTGAAAAATGGTAATTTCGATTCACTAGTGGCAAAAAATAGTAGTTGTTCCACGGAGCAAAAGAGATCGATCCAAGTATACATGTTTACCATTATACACGTGCTCTCGACTGATCAACTCTTTTTCTCCTCAAGGGCATAATATACTATTTTCCAAATTGAGTAATATTGATCAATTAGCTGATTAAAAAAATGATTTATGAAAATATTATGAGGTACTTTTTCTTATGTAATAGTGAAAACAAGTAGTAAACAAATTTTTACTTCGCCACTAAATAACGATCGATAATATATTAAGCCACTACTAATTTATAGCGCAAATCTGTCCAAAATTGATTACAATTTTTTCAAAAGCTACCGATTTCAATTAAAGTGAAAGAATCAATTATTACAGAGCTAATGGTATTTTTTGCGGATCGTTCATTCCAAATTGATTACATCCTTATAAAAACACCCACTCAAATCAGAAAAAGATATCAAGCTTTTTGCTCAAAACTCAATTTCGGCCAATAAAGACCAACACTCCAAAACAAATCAAACCTAAAAAACTCGCAGATAAGAAAAACTACTCCAACTACGCCCCAAGCGCAAGCCCACAAAATAGGAAACGCAAACCAACTCGCTCGCACGCCATAATAAACAATATCCCTTTCTCTCTCTCCCCCCATCTTCGCGATCGTTTCGTTCCGGGGTCGCCGCCGCGGAAGCGTCGCGCGCTTCTATTTCCGTGCAGCCGCGTATATACCGTCGGCACGCTAATTATTATGAGCCCTGCGCCGGCTTCTCTTTCTCGCGTTACGCTCGGTCGGAGAGGCGACAACGAAGAGGCCGCGCGCGCGCCAGAAAAATGGGTTACAGACGGTTTGTCTGCCGCCGACGACGACTCTCCGCTGTTCTCTCGTTTAATTCTGACACTAATTGTCCGTGGTTACGCGACTGTGAGAATTGCTTTTTCGCCGGGCGAGCCCGCCCGCCGAGAGGAAAAAAAGGATGCGCCTGACGTGCAGCTTGTTTTTTCCGTTTTCGGTGCAGCTTTTGGAGGTTGAGATGGAGGAGTATGAAATTGGGATGTTTAAGGCTGGGCTGTTTCGAGCTTTTTCTGGGCGAGGTTGAAATGCGGGGACGGAAGGTACTTTTTTTATGTTTTTTATTGAGGTTATTAGTGTTTTGGTTGATTTACGGTTTTTTGGCAGGAGGAAAATATTAAGTAAATGTAAAGCATTTGTTATGTAGTATCAACAGGTAGTATTTTTGAGAGTATATAAGTATGATATATGCAAAATTTTTATCTTTATTGCATTACTTAAGTATAGATAGGTTTGAACGAAATTTTAAAGTAATGCCGTAATATAGTTAAAAACTTTACTGTGAAAATTTTTCAACGTTGAATCTGCCACTCTTGAAATTTGTAATTTTATGTTCATCGTTTTACTGCTGCATAAAAACTTTTCTTATAGATCAGAGGATCAAAAATAACCTCTTTTACTACATCCTTCGTTCATGCTTGAATAGCGAAAAGAATTTGAAGTATCAGTAATAAGGCTAATAAAACGTGCTTTATCATATTCTACTTAAATTAATACGCGTTAATTAGTCGGAAATTTAAAAATGAATATTTCATTACTACCTGTTTTAATTAGTAAAATGACCATATTCGTTACATTCAATATGAATACATCTTTAAAAGACATAATTTAACGCAATCCTATTAAATTATTAGAATTTTGATTACTTTAGTTGCCAACACAAACATGACTCTATTAAATGGCCTGCATGATTCCAAACTCCTTAAGAGAATCCTGCTGCGATTTGCTAGTTTCCTCTTTGCAAAGTTGAAAGCTACTGAAAATCGCTGAGCTAAATGCGTACATATTCATTCGGTCTGGGTGCTTGCAAAGATTTAAATTCAAATTATAGAGAGAGAAAATTAGATTCAATTCATTTTCATTTAACTAAAATTCTACAGTTTATGTGTACTTATCTACTTTAGTGATACTTATAAAATCAAAATGAAAAGTTTATTTCGACCTCTCAACTTTAATTCTACATTTAATCGTACCATCTAATTAGATATTAGCACTATACGCAATATATTCATTATAAAAAATATTAATATTCAATTTAATACACCATTCGAATGGGCCCTTTTGCAAAAGAACGTCAAACCACAACACCAAATTTAAAAATTCACCCAATAAAATTTCCCTGATCATCGCCAAAAACTCAGCACTCAATTACCCGAGCAATTCTCAATAGTTAAACTAAAGACACCCCGGCACACGAGTCCCAATTACCTCGACCAGTCATTCTTCTGCATAACTATATCCCCGCCTCTCTTCCCACTCGCATCTCACAGCCAAGGCTCTATACTCTGCCTCTTCAAAGACACTAAGGACGCGTCGTCAAGAGCTCGCTCAAGACGTTATACTGCCACCCTTTGTACCATACTTGCGCTCCTCTCCCCCTTTGCTCTCTTTGCTGCATTAATTATATATACGTGACATTAACGCGCGCGGCGGCTGCATGCAGCTCTCTCTGCGCCATAACGCGCATCGCGCCAATTTCGGCCTGTTATTGTCAAAACAGGCCTCGGCCTTTAATTTGCAATTTATATGGCCCAGGCCCTTTTCCGGCTTACACACTCGCGCGAGCAATTTGCGAAAATTTACGGAGCGCTTTGTAGCCGGCGCAAGGAGATGCGTCTCTCCCTCTCTCTCTCTCTCTCGTGGTACTTGGCAGCCGAGACGCGCTGAAAGACGCCGTGATTCGAGAGAAACAGAAACGCCGGAGAGTGAAAGGGTTAGTGGTGCCGCCGTGAGCGCGACGAATCGTTCCTTTTAACGAGTTAAATCTGGAGTTTAGGGGGGACCAGAGAGCGGAGTTTATAAGGTGCGCTTGCTTTGACGGTTTTTGCTTTGTTTACGCGCGGTGGTAGTGGTGGATTGGAGTGTTACGACTGGCGTGTAGGAAATTAATGCGTTTTGTTCTGTGATAACGAATATTTCGGAAAAGTTTGTATGTTACAATTTGAGTTTCGAACTTTTATCGTACGGCGAAATTAAAATTAATGTTATTATATAATTTCGAAAATTTTAACGACCCAGACTCATTACAAATGTTAATTTCCAACTTGATAACATCCAAACCGACTCTCTTCAGAACGTATAATTAGCTTATCTCAAAAAAACTACAAGAACCCGCGCAATTTTTAAAAAACTCCGTGCCGTTTACAGTTTTGTCCTCAACAGACCTTTTACACCCCTCTTCTAGCATCTGGCCCAGCTGTTAGCTCGCATCTAATTAAAACGTTCTCCTCACCGCTCTGAAATAATCTTGAGCCCCTCCCTCATATACGCAAAACTTTGCACGGCATAATTACCAACCTAACCCCACGAAAATAAAACCCGCGCGAGGCAAACCGGTAGTCGGGCAAAGAAAAATCTCGCAGCGCGGCGCCGCCTCGATTTCCGTAAACAGCGAGCCGCGCTTCTCACGGCCGGATGTTAATTGTCGGGCTGAGCTGCAGACTCTCTTGCCGGAAGGCTGGCTGTGGGCGCACGCGAGAGAAAGAGAGGCAGATGCGCAGACGGAAGGCGCGAGTTTGGAGCTGAGAGAGATAAGAGTTCGATCGGTGCTTTTTTTAAGGGTCGAAGATGTGGGAAAGCTTTTGTATTGCGGTGAAAAGTTGGAGGAATAGTTTCGTTTTGAGGATTTCTTAGGGGGGTTTTTATTCTGGGATTTTGCGTTATTTCATTTGTGGTTGTAGAAATGGGAAAGGTTATTTGGAAAGTATTTTTGTATTTTATTTGCTAAGTTATTAATCTTTTGTAAGCAAAGTGTATCATTGTATCATGTCTTTAGCCGAGTAGAAATTTGATTTATTAAGCCTAATTTATTAAAATTTTGTGTACTTGTATCCAATTATCATAGTCATTTACTAAAAGTAAAATATAATTTTCAACAATGACAACCAATGCATCAAAAAATATTATACTTTAATTAACCCATAAGCACAACCCACCCCAATTACCCCTATCTTATCTACACCTCAATCTAATCAAACCACTCGCCCCTGTCTGTTCCAGAGCGGCTCTCGGCAAAGTCTGCCTGAAGCTCGTCGTGGTGATGGGCGTCCCCTGGATCTTCGACGTCATCTCCTGGCTGGCCGGCGGTCCGGCCTTCCTCTGGTACGTCACCGACCTCTGCAACGCCGCCCAGGGCGTCCTCATCTTCATCGTCGTCGGCTGTCAGCCCCAGGTGCGCGCCGCCCTCAAGCGCTTCTGCTCGCGCAACCCTAGAGCCAACGGCAACCGCCAGGGCAACGGCCTAAGCACCACCAGCCACGGGATGCCCAGCATGGGGGACAGCGTCACCCAGAATCCCAGCACCAAGACCGCGCCTCTCGAGACCATTTGCTAAACGAGCGGATTTACGAACGATCGAACGTCTCTGCGCACTGTTTTTACTCAAGATGGACGGAGCGAGGAGCTCCGTGACTCAAGAGCGTTTTTTACTCGATTGATACTTTGTGATTTTGTAGTCATGGGGAGGATTTTTGCGATCGATTTTCGGGATTGGATTTTGTCGGTGAACGGCGCGCGCTTTCGAAGAGAGCGCCGCTAGCGCCACCTGGAAATCGAATGCGCGAGCGACTATTTTGGCCGAACGGCTGCTTTTATATGCGTATTACGTCGCGAAACGCGGGAGGCGACGTCTCCCCCACCGGCTCTTTTGATGATGCTTTTACGAAGTCGAACGCGACGCTAAGCGCGTCTTGCTTTACGATAGAGAGATTCGCTTTTTTACGGCCAAATCGATCGAGGCCCTCGCACTCTCGAGGGCCAAGCCGATGTGTGCGCCTCTCTGCCTCTCGTGGCGGGAATGTCAAGGCTTTTTGCGAGAGCTTTTTTTGTCAAACTGCGTGGAGCACGAGCGTCGGGCTAACTGAGAGAGAAAACGAGGCTTTGAAACTCTGCTGGAAGTTTCGGGATTCGCGCTGCGCGAGTGTAAGCAGAAGCTCGGAGCTTTTTTTCTTGCCGAGCTGCGAAAACTGAATATGATGGTTGTAATTTTGGGAAATCGCTGGGTGCTTCGGAAGTTGCGGGAATTCAGCGAATTGTTAGTGCGGAACTACTTTTGATGTAAAAACTTGCGGAATCGGCTGTAATTCGTGCCACTTTATGCATGAAAATGAAACTTTATTAGCGGCGTTGGCTATGATTTTTAATACGGTATTATGCAACGTAACTTTGATTAAACCTCGAATGCTCAGCGACTAAAATTACAATCAGCGCAGAACGAAACCTAGAAAATCCAACGATTCTTTCAGCAGCGTAAATTTGCAACAATCTCGTTGTATCTCGGAAACCCGACTCTAAGTAATTCAGCGAAAACGCCTTGCATAGGAACGCATAAAAAGCCGCAGCAGTCGCCTAGGAGATAATTAAACAGCTGCGGCTCCGCACGGAAATGCGAAACTCCAGTAAAAAGGATACGCAGGCGCGCGAGCGAGGCGAAGATCGATTTACGCGCGCGCTTTGCGTGTCGTTCGATTTGAAATTCCCGCCGCGAGGCGCCGCTTACAATACCAGGCGGAGATTTCCATCTTTTGGCATTGCGCATGTTCGAGCGAAGAAACCGGAGAGTTTCTTATTTTGCGGTCGTAGGGATTTTTTTATTGCTTTGAAACGGGTAGATTCGTTTTGTAGGAGGGATTTGCGCTTTGTGGAGTCGAGTGTTTGAATGTCTTGGTTTTATTTTGAGCTCGATGTTTTTTATCATTGAAATAGAGACTTGTACGTTTTTATATTTTGCAATAGATTTAAAGTGTTGGTTGATTGATTATGAAATGCCCGTTTTAAAGTAAGAATAAATTCTTACGGATGTTGTTAAGTGCGACTGATTGATTCTTTTAAGTCAACGATAAATGAGATCAAAATGATTATTAATTATAAGACAGCTTAATGTCATTTATCTTTATTTTTTTAATGTATAATCGTGTACATAATATTATAGGATTCTTTCGCGTTCTTTGTATAACCTAAGACTTTTATGTGATTAATTAATTTGAAAAAGTCAACTATCGTTAAGATACACGTTTTTATTATTACATTTTGCAGTTTTCTATGCCGATCGAAAAACAATTCTTTTTTATACAACATACACACACTGCATAGCACAAACTATCGAGACAACTTAATAATTAACATTATCAACTCCGCCCTATAAAAAAAAAACAACGCATCGAATGCAAATAATCTCGCGCGCCCACGTCTTCACACCACCTCGCGCAGTTTCTGCTATGCAGTTCGACGCGCCAGCTACGGAACAAAACCAACCACGGGAATTCCAAAAAGAAAAAAAGCACATTTTCCCTCCTGAAAGCTTTTTTCGCTCTCCCCCTCTATAGAATCGTTTTTACGAGTCAGGTGTGGGCGCGCGCTCGATTCGTCCTCTCGATGTCCGGTCCTTAGCATAAATTTGCATAAGCGCCCCGCGCGAGCAATTGCACTCGCGTGGCCGATTTGCATATTCGCCACCGGGACGACGCGCCGGTAGTAGTCGCGCCCCTATCGAGGCGCAGCAGCCGTGCGATCGCCCACGAGCCGAGGGTCGTATTTTTTTTTTTTTTTTTTTTCATCGAGGGGAGCGAAGTAGCGCGCGAGAAGTCCGTGCCGTCGATTAGGATGGTATTAATGTTTTTTGAAGTTGGTCTTTTTGCGGGAGAGCGAGGCTTTGTTCGGAGGGGAGAGTGTACAGTTTTTTGGCTGGTTTTTAAGAGGTGGGTGTTGATGCGACTGTTTTTAAATTTTTGAAGAAAAGTGTTGATAAAATTTTATACTGTTTTAAGAACATTTTCAAGTAACAGCTGTTTTTTTGTTTTTTAAGAAATTAGAATCGCGTTATTTAATAGAAATTTTACCAAATAACGAAAAGTCATAAGATTAAATACATGATTCATAAAAAATTTTTTTTACCTTTATGATAGAAAAATTTTGACCACTTTGACTTCATTGAAAATTTTCTACCCCCACAAGCAAAAAATAAAAGCGTACCGCCAAAAAAAAGTAAACCAGAACCGTTCGTTTTCAAGGGAGATTCTCCCTCTCAGTAGAGTAGACGGAAATTCCGGAAGCTTTTCGACTTTGTCTTTATTACCTTGTATACAACCTATACCACTTTTTTGCTAGAGCTCTTTTTACAGAGAAGTAAGCGAAGATTTGTACAGTTCTATCGTAAAACTATATACCTATATACACTATGCGAAGCAACTTTGATTAATGAATTGTCAGGCATGACCGATGACGACATTCGTGACAATAAAACGAAATAAATAAAGAGAAAAGAGTAATAGTCGAACGCGGGTTATCGAGGCCAATCGCGACACGTGGATGCTCGTCCAGCCGAAAATAGTCTCCCTCTTCGCCTTCGATCTTTAAGACCGTATATTTAGAAGAGCTACGAGCGATACGAAACTTTTCTCACTCAGCGTGATCTCGAAAGAGATTCTCTTTGTTGAAAAGAAAAACTTTTTTTTAGTCGACCAATCGTCGAATTAGCGGAGCATCGATCACGGCGAAGAGAGTGGCTGTTTAGGTGACGATCCATAAATTAATCGGCCTCGACTGCGGCTGATTTCGTAAAGGAAATCCAATGCCTTCTCAAATTGCCTTGCTCACGTGGTGTTCACTCGTGCCGAATTGTATTTACGGGATTTTCGTCGAAGGGGAGCTCGGTCGAGGCGCGTGAATCGTTTCTGGCTTGGCTTTGTAAGGTTTGGTCGAAGAATCAAATATATATGGCAAAATTTACTATTGAGAATTGATATGTGGTTTAATTTAATTACGGTATTCCAGTTTCCAGTCACGTTCGTAGTTTTGTAAGCAGATTACAAAATTAAGACTTTTTAAATTTGTCTAAAATATCCGCGGATATTTATTTTCATCAAATAAGTTGTAAAATAAATTTAGTTTTTGGTACTGCCAATAACGAAATTTTTGTCCATCATCGCACAAACGGCACTAAAGATATATTTATATTTAATAGTAAATTTAAATGGATATATATTTCTCTTCGTCAAACAGTTTTGCTTTCAAGTCAAGTCAGTGCAAAGCCGCTCATCTGTCGTAAATTACACATGTGACTTATACAACGCACTTCAGCTCTACACATGATCATAAATGCATTGACCATGTAAATAATTTTTTGGATCTAATAAATGTTCCATACTGTTCATAAATTTATTTTATTAATATTCTGGAGAACAGATGGTTTAAATGACTCTAAAATTTACTTTCATTAAAAATCAACTCTTAAAATAGTTCTACTAATTTTGTTCTTTGACGTTGAAATATTACATTCCAAGCAACCTTTTTTATAAACCAAAATTATTGATGTATCAATATGGGTATAAAATTTAAAATTTATCTATAAAAAACATTTAATAAAATAAATTACTGCATATTTTACGTTAAATTAACCACAGAAAAAAACTGCTACTACTCAAGTCGTCTCTTCTCAAAGCACAAAGCGAAAAAGAAAATAAAAGCTTTCATACCCATATAAGTGAACGCAATACGTGATTCATGTGTGCGGTTTACGAGGAGCAATGCACAATGGCACTGCTTTTGACGATTCGCGCGTCTCAATGTAAAAAAAAAAAAATATGAGTACGGGCTCGCCTCCCTGGAATCCTCCGACGCTTTAGGTACGAGCACGAAGCGTTTAAAGAGTGCACTATTGTCGAAGGTGCGTTTACGATCGAGCCGTGAAAATTTTTCTTCATTTCCGACGCGCTACATTACGATCGCCAAGATTTATTTCGGTTGCCTTTGTTCTCGCGAAATTAGTCGATGTTCACGATTCGTCTCTGTTATGCCATATTCTCCGAGAAACGAACGTTCTCCAAAGATTTATGCACATTTAAACTGTTCGCTTTTTTCTTTCGTTTCGTGAGTTACTGCACAAAAGTAGAAACAAAGCTTTAACCTAAAAAAAATCTAGATCCGATCGTAGACACACCTTTAGTCACATAGGTTGCGGTGTGCAGGCGGATGCGGTAAGTTCTTACGTAAAACACCTCCGTCGATCGAACGAAAAAAATCTAAGTGCACCCACAGAGCGCGCTGAAAGGTTTTTTTTTCGATTTATCGAGTATTGTGCGCGAATCGTTGTACAGCCTGCGGTCAATTCGTATCGGTTTATCATCCCGTCACTTTGAATTAACACTGCCAATTGCGACTGCGACGTTTTTTTTCATACATAGAAACCTTTTTTCTCAACGGATACAAAAGTGCCCGACCCCGATACGGATACTCTATTCACCAAAGCCGCACGACTGTTTTTTCTAGAGCGACGGAAGGACGTTTTTACGTAAGCTCTTGCCGCGAAGCTTGTTGAAATAAAAAAAAGAATAAAAAGAAAAGTTGCAAATTCGTTGATATCCAGTAGGACGTAGCGTTTAGAAAGTCAGTCTTTAGATCGATGTGTATGTGTACATTTCAAATGCAACCGTATGTGTAAGAGACTGAGCCACATTAGAAATCGTGGAGAGCACAGATTATAAAACTTTGACGCATCCATCGATGAAACGATGCCACGTGACTTTCGGTCGTTCATTATTTTTTTGTTTTTAATCTTTTTACGCAAAGCGATTTTCTTTTTGTTTCTTTATTTTTTTAACTAACGAACAAAGCAGACCGAAAACGCACGGGGCATTATTCCGGGAAAAAACGGGTCGTCCCATACACTAATATTAATGATAAGTATATAAATTTAGTTCCTTACATTTAAGTAGCGACAAACATGTGATACTGAGAAAGATAGCGCGAGTCATGCTGCGTGCGGATCTTGAGCGAGTGTCTGTCATTAATCTAAGCTTACGTGTGGATTCGCGATCAAATTAACGACGTGCGAGATGTAATTATATATATACGGAAAAAAACTAATATACTCGCATTAACGAAGTAAGATAGCAAAAAATTATGTTCAATAACGCGGTCTAAATAAGTTCGCCTGAAACGATGTCATCGCATTATTTCTTTTTTACACTTATAAGTGTCGTGTATTTTTCGTTCTTATACTCACACATTTCATTTCGTCTTTAAGAAACCCAAGACAGCAGCCTATTTGTCGTCGTGTTTCTCTAAATTGTATAAGTCGTCATTATTCTTTATTCTTATAGTAAGAATCACAAAATTTAAATTCAAACAGACAGTAATGAACTAATTACACTCGCCAAAAGAAAAAGCTCTTGACGAATAGGCTGCCAGCACCATAATCCCTTTCATCGCGGCTTTGAAAAACCGCGTTCAAAATAAAGCAAGCCGGGTAACAACATTAATCAAGCGCGGAATCAAAGCGCGCGTGTTTAACTCCAAAATAAGCATCGAAAATAAAAAAAGAAAATTTTAAAAAAGCAACACTGCGTGACCGTCTCGCGCAATCAACAAGTGGCAAATTCGAGCCGGCCAAGTTAATCCGTGGCGACTAGCGCGTAAAGAACAAAAAAATAAAAAAAAAAAATACGCAAGGGTGAACGCGTATAAGTATGTATAGGCGAAGGGCCCCGCGAAGGAGAAAATAAAAACGCGAGAGCGAGAAACTCGCCTCAAGAGATCGTCGCGTCGAGATTCGCACGCACGCAAGGCCAGCGCGGCGCGCGTTTCTACACACACACACACACACTCACGCAATTCTACACACACACACATGCGTTAAAAGGGCGTTATTTATACGAGCTATGATGTTTTAATAGGTTTATATAGAGGCGAGGAGGAGGAGGAGGACGAGCTGTTTTGATAGGAACACGTGTACGAGCTCGCGCGCGCGCGCTCATATAATCGCTAAACCGTGTAATTAGTTGATTAACGAGTAGGGTAACTTCATTATGCGAGCCGCGCTCTTGTCGTCAAAACGATCCCCGGCGAGCGAGCGAGATTAAGCGCGAGTGAATGCCCGGGCTTCGCGTTTCGACGCCTGCATAGCCGCGTCGTTTGTAAATAGCGTTAGAGTGCGGATGTGTGCGCCGGATGCGCTTTTGTGGCGCGCGAGCCGTTTGAGAGCGAGTGAGTCCGAATTTCTCGGAGAGCGAATGTTTCGCGGTAGCGATTTGACCGAGTGCATCTGAAGAGGATGACGTTGATGGGAGTGGATGGGCTTTTTTCTTTGATGGAGTTTGCGGTTTTGATGTTTTTAGGGGACATGCGTTAAACGTGAATGAGTTTTATTTGAAGAATGGAAATTGATAAAGGAAAAAGTGACTTTAATGTGCAGTTACTGCAGTTATTTTTTATTCACGTTTTCACATGTTCTGTATCAATATCTAAATTGGGAAACTTGTATTTTTTAAGGTCGTAAAATAGAAGCGCTCGTTGTAAAGTGTATATTCTTCTTATTTAATGTGGTTAAACAGCTTATTAATCTGAGATAGTACTTTTGTTAAGTTTAAAAAGATGTGATTCTCGATGTGTATTATTGTGCTTTATGTAAACAAAATTTCGATTTAAAGCGGTAAAATATTTCGTGATTGCTTGAAAAACTTTAAAAAAGCGTATTCGATATTCACTTTAACATTCATTTTAAATAATTCCTTTTCAAAATTAAAATTGGCAGGTCTTTTGTTACCAAAATTAAAAATATTGAGCCGCATTTTTAAGTTTTGTAAATAACAATTCTGCTGTTTACTTGTAAACAGCAAGTTAATTTATGAGAATTTATAAGCGATCAAAATAATAATATTAGTTTAAATTCTATATATTTTCTACCTAATCATCTAATTAATAAACCACGAAAAAAAAGAATGTTTCCTCAATAAACTTAAAATGATTCCGTTAAACTTAAGAAGCTGTAAAACATTCATAATTTGTATTCTTTTACCCTCTGCTCTATGCATCAATAGAAACAAACACCCGTAGTTAATATATGTTTGTAATGATGGAAACGTTCGTGTCAGATTTGACGACTGTCGAAGCTCTGTAATAAGTATACTGATTAATCGAAATTGACGGAAAGCATATAATTATCGTCAAATCGTTGACCGAGCGAATAGCTCTACACAACCAGTCTGTATAAACTATACATTATGTCATCTAGTGTTTAATCTTGCGGTATAATTTTGTAAGTAAACGCGTGTAGGTTTAAAGTAATATAGATATTGTATAGCGGATCGTTTGACGACAAGAAATCGAAAGCATTGTCTAAGCGTACTGTAAATGTAAGATTCTTTAGCGATGTACGTGTTTATATATATAGGTATAATAAGCGCTAAGCGATGAACGCGAGAGAAAATAAGAGAAAAAAAATGACGTAGAAGTAAAGAGCACGTTGATCGATATATTTCTAATTTATTCTCGTAGTCAGTTAAAGTTTTTCTTTTTCTACGTAATTATTGTATAACTTTATACGTACGGTACCTTGCCAGTAAATAAAAGTAAAACACTTAGGCTTATAAGCGTAAGAAATTCTTGGATATAAGAGATTTCTTGGATCGAGCCAAGGTCGAACAAAGAGAAAATTCATTTTGTATTTTTAGCCTATTAAAACGACGAGAAAAATGGTGTACTATACTGACAAAAAGAGTAAGCGGAACTATACTATATATTAGGAGAGAAGAAAAAAAGATAACTGCAGATTGTCGCTTCGAAGAAAGGAAGAAAATTATTATTACCACACAGTAAAGTAATAAAGTTTATTCGCGAAAGCTCTGGCTCGTTATTATATATACATGGTGCAAGCCACCTCAAACTCGTGGAAGTAAGGTTTAAACAAAGGAGGCTATATATAATAATTATATATACCGAAATATGAATATATATATATATAGTATATGTATAACACAACAATCGAATCTATAATACAGTATACAGAATGGAAAATAAAAACAGAATAGCGATGATCATAGGTAAGCGGTTGTAGCGAACAGTAATAACGATAGAGATTATAAAGTGTAAAAGGAAAAAAAATAGCGTTATAATCTAATCCATCGCACCCAAGCGAACTCTTTATAGACATCAGCCAATGTTATTGTATAACTCGGAGATATTTGTAAACGCCAATGTGTTATGAAGAAATAATAAAAGAAATAGAAGTCGTCTGTTGTCGCCAATCGTACACCATTCCTACGATATATCGTAACAGTATTGCTATGTCGCACTAATAAAGAAGTAAAATAAAGAGAACCGTTAGTACAACTATAAATTCTTGTACATCGTTTATTTCGAAACCTCATTTTTCCTTCCCCATTTATATTGTTCAACTAAAGAAAAATGCAATAAACATCCAAGGAGAAAAGAGTCAGAAGAGAATTTATTATACTATTCAATTATTTACGAGTAATTCACATTTCCTGTTCTTGAACTTATTAATGTGCTTCCTTTTAAATCATTATTTTCAACAATTAACATTCTTTTCTTAATTTTTTGAAATAGTATTTAGCATTCTTTTCTTTAAATGTTATTTCTGACAAATCACTCCATTTTTAAATTTCAAAAAAAAAAAGAATTATTATTAACGAAACCTTTCTCACCCAGTATTCTCACCATCCAATATTTTTCCCCACTCTCAAAACTCTCCCATCAGCGACACTCAGAAATTCAAACAATTCACGGCCAAGTTCACCCACAAAACAATCCAATAAACGCTCCTCGACTGTCGCGCACCTGGCAGCTCTTCGGTCCTCGTCGCCAACGATAACAACGCCGGTAACAGCAGCAAACTACCTCCACGGTCCAGCGCATCGGCCTCGCCAAGAAGAAGAGGCTTCAAGGCTCTTCTCCCGTCTCTCGGACACACAGGCCCGCCGTACGTATGTACATCGGCGCGAGTAATTCGGTTAGGCGCGCTCGCATAGCTCTCTCCCAAGTTGACGTTGAGGCGGCTCCTCTACCTTTCCCTAATTCAATCGGCCAAGTTACTCTCTCTCTCTCTCCTCCGTCTAGTGGCCATTACCCTCCTGTGTGTCCGACACACACTGGAGAGCATTCCTATGTTTCGCTCCCAGCCTTTACAGGAGGCGGGGGAGCTAGTCGCTCCGGTTCAATGGCTAATCGGCCGTGCGCGCAAGCTCGCGAGCTATGCGCGCCTAACTTTCCTTGCGCGACGCCGAGTGAGCTTTTGGCCCCGGGAAGACGAATGACTCCGACGAGGTAGTTTGATTTTTGCCCCTTTGAGAGCGCGCTGCCGAGTTTCGAGATGGAGAGGAGACGGGGATGGGGCTGGAAGAGCGAAGAGGAGTTGGGAAGGGTATGAGGAAATGCGCAGGAATTAGAGATGTGAAGCTTGATGTTTTCGCAGGAGGATTGCTGATTTGAATAATTTAGGGCGAAGTCTGGGCCGTAATTGTGATGCTTTAAATATTTATTTAGTTTAAGTGATGGTTATTTAGTTTTAAGTATAAGGTACTTATGGATATGTAAAAGTAGATATACGTGTGATCAAAATGATGTCTGACCCTGTTCTGTCTTTTACTACTGCGCTATTTTTGGCTAATATCGAGGAAGAAACGTTACAGTTGCGACTACCGTTTTAGTACATTTCCGTTGTACTTCGCCTGCGAAGATCAATCTTTTTTGATGCTGCCTCGGAAGGCTGCGCACTAAAAAAGAGTTTATTTTTTTTAGATCAATCATTCGGGTCAGACAGAAACGGAGATTAAAACTCGGTTTATTCCGTGCGCCTTGCAGTTTCGCAAAATCTTCTTTCAAAGGAAATTGTTCATATTTTAACAGTAAATTTAATAACAAGAGTTCAAACATAGTACCAGACTATGAAATAGTTTTTAAAATCCTACAGATATAACTACAATTTACATTCGTTAATTTTCAATTGATTGCACAAGTCCAGAGCAATCACCGCACAGCAGCACATTTACAATTCAGCAATATCAATCAATCCTCCCGAAATAAAATGCGGACTCCCAGCAATTAAAAATTCAAAATACACTTCACTCTAGCATCCAGATCCCAAAAGAGAAGCAGGAATTAAAAAAAATCCTACCCAAGCATCAGAATAAAGCACCTTTTTTAATCCCAGCCAAAAACCGACATTCCCCATCGACAAGCCAGCTCTCCAACTTTTCACTCAGCCAACTCGAGCGAGCCGCAACGTTTAGATTATCGACTCATAATCCCCTCATTCATAATGATCGCGCGTAATCTCGCTCGACGGCTCAAATATAATATGTATTTTCGCTTTTGGAGGAAATCGATGCAAAATGTACACGGAACGCCGTAAGAATATAACCCGCTCGTCGCGAGCGCGCGCTCGGGAGCGCTTCGACTCTATGAAATATTCAAGTTGAGCCTCGCGCTGCTCGGCGCAGAGTGGGCTTAAGGCGAAAGCTCGCCGCCGATTTCCGAAATTTCGCGCGGTTTTTACGGATTTGAGGTGAAAAGAGTGGGCTTGTTGGCTATTCCGCTCGTGTTTATACATTTGTAATTTAAAGGGTGGGGAGGGAGTTTTTACATGGGTTTGGGTGTAAGTAAACGTTATATGATGGAGTAGGATGGTGTGTAGTTATAATCTCGGTTGATGTTATCGATTGTTTCAAGTGTGCAAATTGTTAAGATTTAATTTTATTGTTGAATGGTGATGAAGAACGATTGATATATTATCTAATTATTAATATCCTTAATACAATATTTATTATAAATTATTTAAAACAAAGCATTAAATGATATTAAATAAAATGAGGATATTGCAAAATTAAATTATAATATTAGTTAGAAATATAATTTTTTTAAAATTGAATTTATCCTGAAACTAAATTTAAAACGTAAAAGGCAACATTTCTAGTCTGCATCAAAAGAAGTGCCTCTATAAAGCAAATAAGCGTAAAAAGCTTGAATTCGAAAAAAGCTACGCGTTAAACATTCGCTCTAATCGTTCTAAAAAAAAGAAAAACACTCTGCATTTCGGCAAGAGGGAGAAGGGGGCAATTGGATAAAGCACAAAAAAGCTCCGTGAATGAAAACAAATAGAAATCGAAAAATGGCAGAAGCGAAACATCAAAAAACGGTAAAAATGATCGGCTCTGCCTCGCTCTCTCTCTCTTTCCAATCAATCGGCTTTCGTTAGCGTTTATTTAGCTAAATCAATAAATACTCGTTCGGTCGGCGAGCTTTTCTCCCCTTTAAAAGTCGAGCATGCGTTTAAAAATAATGTGCATAAGACGAGATGCTAGTGTACAGAAGGTATGTACATAAACTTGTGCGCCTCTTTTTTTGTGGAACCTTCAGACTATATAGAGTCTCTGAGTGAGCTTCCACTCGTCTTTGCTTATTGGATAAGCTTGCTGAGAGGGCCTACCCTTTTTTTCTCGGCGGGCAATGGATTAAATTGGGAGAAGGCCGGATGTGAGCTGGAACGAGGAAGAGAATTGATCGAGAGAAGGTAAACGTAATTACCTTTAGATGGAATGAGGAGAGCTGGATTTCAGTTTTTATTAAAATACTAATATGGATGTAAAGTGTTTACTTTTCTCGTAATTGGTTTGAATTGGTTTAATCGACAATTCGGACATTTTTTAAAGTTTAAATTTTACAGTTTTATTAAACGTTTTAAAAAGGTTTCGCTAAATGGTCCATTTTTTAATAATTTAAATATTTTAAACATCAAAATTAAATTACCCTTTACTTTATATTGTTTCTCATATTACAAGAGATTCTAATAGCTAATAAATAATACTACTTTAATTAATAAACTAATTAAAACAAGTTTATCAAAGCTTTGCCAACTAATTAAATAATAGGCAGTTTTAATTCAAATCTCCAGTAAAACAGGGTCACAACGTTTTATCATTAATAAAAAGCAACATCAATAATAGTAAATTAAGTTCATCCTCAACTTAGGAATTTATAGCCACTTAAAAAGATATAAGAGAACTAATATATTATCAGAGAAGTATATAATATTATTATTTTCATAATTTGTTTTTTAAATATAGAAATCTTTTTACTTATGAAGTATGAGATAAGAAAAATAATATGATTACAAAATATTAAGTATTACCATTGCTTACTCACAAATTTAACTAAAATACATTATGAAACAGCTATACTTTATTTATTGATTTATAAAATTATTTAGATAAATTTCTGAAACATTCTCTCTATTTTAAAAAAATTAGTTTTGTTCTTTAATGTCACATATTTTTTAGTATTTTCGAATATTTTAGAAAAAATAATTTATATGTGAGAAATTTATCTAAAGTCACAAGTAGGACCATCTAGTGGCACGACGAAGAAACTTAAAAGCTAACAACTCTGTAGAACTCTGCCAGTATTTTAATATAGTATACCGTTAGAGGTCAATAAAGTGGTTTTATGCATTTTTACTAATTAAATGTAGAATTTAAAAAAAATAACTATTTTTCTTAACAATTTTTATTAAAAATCTAATAACAATGGCCTGCATTAATTCACCTCTGCATGTTTACTACGTCTCACATGATAATATAACTTCAATACAGCAGATGGTGTTATTCCTGAGATATTATAAGCAGCAGCAATCTACAAAATTGCAGGTATGTAGTTTTAAAATATATAAAATATTTTAAAATTTAAATATTTAAAATTAATTCAAGACTTACATTTTGAGGTTGAGCTTCATATAATTTCTCTCTATCTTCAGCACTGACACCCAATAATTGTCTGAAAAATTTAAATTTATAAAAAATATTGTAAATTTTGTAAAAAATTTAAATTTATTAAAAATATTGCAAATTTTATGAAAATTTTATATTGCAAAATTTATGACAACTTACGAGTTATAATCAATATTACTAGGTATCACCATACTTTCATTTTTTCTGATTTCTGCTACTTCACGCTTTTGTTCTTCAACAGAATGAGCATAAACAGCTTCAATCTAAGGCAAGAATAAGAATATTGGCATTAAGATTCAAAGTTTTAAATTCTTTATTAGTTCAGAAAATAGTTATTTTAATATTAAGGAAAAACCAACCTTAATTCTGTGTGATAATTTAGGATCCTGTTGTAGATGAAAAAGTTCAGGAATATGTGAAGCCACATCATCAAAAGACACATTTTCATGTGCTAATAAATCAAAAGCCGATTTTGATGAATTGATTCTGATATTTCGTAATTTTATACACAGCTGCCAATCTTTATATGGTTTCTTTGTACTCCTCAGTACCTGCAGAGATTCTTGAATTTTATTAAGTATACTTTCAGTTTTTTTCCACCTCTCTTCAGAAACGCATCCTGAATTATAGCCTTTTTCAGTGAGTCGTTCATCTGCATTATCCGGGCGCAAGCTTACTCTAAATTCGGCTCTGCTCGTAAACATTCTGTAGGGTTCTGTTGTACCTCCAGTTGTTAAATCGTCGATAAGAACTCCTATATATCCTTCTGTCCGACTTATGATTAAGGGTGGTTTGTTTAAAACCTGTAAGTTAGAGCATTTACCACTATAATTAAATTAAAATAATAATAATATTATAATTTAAATAAATTATATGCATAATTGATACATAAATTTCATTATTATTAATAAGCTGAGGAAAATAAATTAATCAAACGGTTAAAAATCATTTTGTAATATTTTTGTCAAAAATTATGAATATATTTTAAGTGAGTAATGATTTTTAATAAAAAAATAGTATATTTACTTTAGCAGCAGCATTAACTCCAGCAACTATTCCCTGTGCTGCAGCTTCTTCATAACCAGTAGTACCATTTATTTGACCAGCGAGAAACAGACCAGGAACTTTTTTTGTCTCTAATGTTGTTATTAATTCTCTAGGATCAATATAATCATATTCAACACCGTATCCTGGCCTTACTAAAGTAAAATAGAAATTAAGTTATATTATTCTTTATTTTGATATACGGTAATTTTATCTGACTTACCAATTTTTGCATTTTCTAAGCCAGAAACATGTTTTATCAATTCTTCTTGTTTTTCTTCTGGTAATGTACAAGATAAACCACCGGGATAAATTAATGGAGAGTCAAGACCTTCAGGTTCTAACCAAATTTGATGGCTTAATGCAGGAAATCTTAATACTTTACTTTCTATACTTGGACAATATCTAGGACCTTTAATTTCTTCTACAACATGTCGATTACAATGAAGATTTTCTTTAACAACTTTAATTACACCTTCACCTGTATGAGTTAAGTAGCAAGGCAACTGTTTTTCTGGAGGTAGCCATACAGAATCACTCATAAAAGAAAAAGGCTCTGGAATTTCATCTGGATCATGACGTATACACTTAGAAAAATCAATCGATGATTTGTCAAGACGAGGAGGTGTCCCTAAAAATGAAAAAGTTAATTTAAGTCTTATTATATTATATTTTTTCTATAGAATGTAACAAGAATAAATAACTTTTACATACCTGTTTTTAATCTGCTCATACGAAATCCTAAACGATTAAGCGTATCAGCTAACGCAATACTTGGTTCATCATTCATCCTGCCTGCAGGTCTTGTCTCTAAACCTATATTTATTTGTCCTTTTAAAAATGTCCCTGTAGTTATTACAACTGTGTCACCAAATATTTTTGTTCCATCCTCTACAAAAAAATTATACTATTGAACAAAAAGTATTTAATTTTATAAGAATTACATTATTACATAATCTTTGAAATGCATACTTAAAATAATTCCACAACATTTTATACAATCTTTATGTAACAAAAGATCTTCAACAGAAGATTCAATAATTTGTAATCCAGGAGTATTAAAAAGTTCAGCCTGCAAATGTTGCTTGTATAAATTTCTATCAATTTGTGCTCTTAAGCCCCAAACTGCAGGACCTTTTCGTCTATTTAATATTTTATAATGAACTCCTGAAATATCACAGATTCGACAGCATACACCATCGAGTGCATCTACTTCTCTCATAAGATTCCCTTTGCCAATGCCTCCAAAAGATGGATTACATGACATTTCTCCTGTAATGTAATTATTATTAGACTTGCAAATACTTTTATTATAAAATAAAAACTTTCACTAAACTTACCTACTGTACTCTTCTTGTGAGTTACAAGTAAGGTTTTAGCACCCATTCGTGCAGCAGCAGCACATGCTTCTGTTCCTGCATGTCCACCTCCAATAACAATAACATCAAATTTTTCTTGCTCATCATTGATGTTTGATGATAATTTTCTCAAAGTTTTGATAAACTGTTTTGAATGACGTGGGAATCGGAAAAGTGAAGTCTTTAAATAAATCAAAGACATTTTTCACTCTGAAATCATAAAATGTTTTAACTTATTACTCTTGAATATAAAAAGCTTTGCCACTCAAACTTTTGCAGAGCATAGCATATTTTAAAATGTTCTGTATTTTGGGTAAAATAAACACTTTGCACAAATCCTCTTTATTCATGAATTGAACGTCATTGTATTTTAGCTTTTTTAAAAATGAAATTATAAAATTAAAACAATTAAATGACGTATCATTATAATTATTAATGCTCCATTTAAGATCACTAGACATTTCTGACAAAATTTCATCCCAAAATGATTCCCAAGACTCTGGAATCAACGAAATCGCTGCACAATTTTTCCACTTTGAATTGTCGTTTTTCACTAAACCACATTTATCATATTCTACTACACTTCCACATGAGTCTGTAATTCCAATATGCAAATCATCAGCAGTACTATAATTATCAAGAAAATCTCCTACTGATGGTCTTACAACAAAACAACATGGATAGTCTTTTGCATTAACTAAAGGATATGGAATTGCAAATGGTTCCAGTATAAATGTTGTCAAAAATGTGTTGCATATTGGACATTTTTTTGGAACTTCTTTACAAAAAATAGAAGCAGGACAACAATGCTTAAAGCAAATTAAGTTTTTGTTTGGATTCATGAATGAAAATTTTGAGGTTAGATATTAAAGAATAAGGTTTTTTAATAAATTGCAGTGATGACAATATTGAAAATGAATGAAAATTAAGCATGTATATAACAAAGTTTCAAATTGTTCAAATTATTACAACAGAAAATAAATAATGACCTATATAAAAACCATGCAATAACAAACGGAAGGAATAATGATGAGCAACTAATTTACGTAAATATACGTACGGTATAAAATTGATTAAGAACTACTCAAAGTATTTGACAGTTGTTTAAATGGAAATTCTATTATAAACAATAAATAAAAACAAGAAGACTGCATTGCTACTGTACGATATTGTCGAATATTAGAAATTCACATGTCGACTAACCTAAACTTAAAATCTCTCAGACCTATGACTCAAGTAGTATCAGTATTTAAATTATTACATTTTTTCTTAATTAATAAAAAAATTATGAAATAGATGAATAATTTCATATTTTTAAGTTAATAAATAATTTTTTTTGTTTTGAAGTTTTCACTGACATGCAAGCATAAAAACTAATCATATTGAACATGACTTGTTCTACTGAAAGTAATCGTAATAAATTCGTATTTTCATTGATTGTGCAGTAGCCATACCATACTTGTCTTATTCTACTTACTGCACACTATGCGAATTCATCTCTATAGAGCTATAATATATAAATCCTAAGTAGAATGAAGACACTGTGGTAGGACATCTCAATGTATTTTTGTACATTGAATAAAAATTAAATAAAGTATTGTTGATTAATACATTAATACATTTGATCAATACTTTACATTCTTATTCTATATTCTTATTCAAACTATGTTTTACATAATTATGAAAGTTTAAAATATATTGAAGCATCATGTTTAATTGTAACATGATAATATATGGATATCCTTTTGATCAATCACAAATTACTCTTTCTGCTGTAAACATAAAAACAAAAGTGAAGAGAAATTTATTGATTGATTTTAAGGCTATCTGATCTGAATCTAAATATTTAATAACAAACAGTTTTAGAAAAAATCGTAGCGCTGAACAAACGGTATATTTTTCGGTCTTCTTTTGGAATAATACAACGTTAAAACTTCAAGACCTATCACTAAAAATTCTTTATATAAATATTTCATTTTCTAACAACGCAAAGGACTAAAAAAAATTCATTTAACTTAAAGCGGGTAAGCCCTGCATCACAACTACACTGCATCAGTATATTTATACACACTCCCTCTCGCTTGATCAGCGCATTCCTCCAGCTTACCAGTCTCCCCACCGAGGTCCTCCCAGTCGAGCTTTCCCCTCACTCTCTCTCTCTCTCCCCTCCACTCCCAGAAACATCCCGCCGCACGCATGCAGTCGCGCATAGCGAGGAGCAGCCTCTCGCACATCCGAGAGCGAGAGAGAAAAAAAGAACAGCGGGAGAACCAGCTGATCAGCACCGCCGCCGCCATACACTCGCCCTCTCTCCACCTCACCCAGAGTGGGGGGAGAGAGTGAGAGCGCCGCGATCTCTCCTACGCGCATCCCCGCCGCCGTCTATACACAAGAGAGAGCGAGAGAGAGAGACAGAGCGAGAGAGCTTGGCGCGCGCGTGTCTCTTCTCTCGAGCGCAGCCTTCTCTTCGGCTAGTAGTCGCGGCTGTACTCTACTAGCTGCCGCCGCTCAGCGCGCGCCCGCGTCGTGTCTTCATATATCCCCCGTTGTTGTCGCATCTCTAAGCACACACGCCTACTTAGAACTATTCGATAAGCCCCTGTTCTAGTGTTGTTTAACCATCCAGCCGTCCAGGGACGAGGCCCAGCTGCGACGGAGGATCCGCAGCCGAGGCGCGCCGGGAGAGCCGAGGTGAGTTTTTAGGTTATAACGTGTGCCCCTATCCCTCCGTGTATATATACGTGCAGCAGTCGGCGAGAGTCTGCGGTGCTCGCGCCTGCTGGCAGAGAAAACCGCGCGCCGGATTGTGTCTACGTGTGCCGATAGTCGAAAGCCGCGACTTTCCTTCCTTAAGTAGTAACAGTCGAGTGATGCGAAAGCTTAGGGGGCGTATTTTTGGCCACCCCACGTGCGCCCGCCCGGGGCTACTTTTGACAGCTGACGTTGAGGTTATAAGGACGCGCCGCCGCTACGTGTCCTGCCCCCCGCGCGCGCGCGCCTCTATGTAAACACCGAGCTTCAAACTCGATAATACTGGCATTTAAATCGCCGCTGCCAGCGATCTATCTCCGGAATGACGTATTCAACCGCAACGCTCGCGTGTCACTCTTCTGCTAGGTCCAGCCGCTAAGAAAAAAACATCCTCTTTTCAGGTACTTATACGTCTATACTCGCGAAAAGATAACGGACGCACGAAAAGACACACACGAGCCGAGAAATCCCAGCGGCGGGCAACGAGGTGACTGACACCTGATGCGTCAATGACCAAGCCGTGCATGCGGAGAGAGAGCGCCATAGTATAAGACAGAGAGCGAGAGAGAGAGAGCTCATAAGCAGTCCTCGCTCGCTCGTTCGCACGATATCTCCACGGCTCTTTGACTTACGCTAGTACATAGCTGCACACACGCGCGAGCGGTTACGTATATACGTATACACGAGTACGTTTCGGCGAGCGCTCGAGTTACATTCACTTTGCGGTGTGCGCGCCGAGAGAGCCGGCAGTGCACGCGGTGTGTAATAATACGCTGCCGGCGCGCGAGCGAGCTCCGCTGCAGACTCGTTTCTGCCGAGCCTCTCGCGCTGGTTCCTTTTGAAGATTCACGCTGGAATGTTTCTTCTTTTTTCGCCCGGCTGGCTCTTTTACAAGAGCGTTATTAGGAGCCTGGGCTTTGAGGCTGGTTGTTAGGGTTTTTTCGTTTGGTTTGTTTGTTTTTTGTGGAGGCGGGGGCAGGTGGGTTTTTTTTAGGGAGGATGTGGAGTGTGGATGGTTTTTAGAGGAGGAAGTTTTTATGGGCGGGAGGGTTTGACTGACGATCAAAGTTTCCAGCGCTGGGAAGTTTTTGGTGGCTTTGTGCGCTGGGAGATTGTATTGTCGTCTGCTGACGGTTGACGTCTGCGAATTAATACGTCGGAAATGGTTGGGATGGTTTCGAAAGTTTTGTGAATGCGTAATTCTAGCGTGAAAGTAACCGATTGTGATTGATTGATTATTTTTTAATGCACCTAACCGTAATATATTTATAATTAATATGAGAACGGTTTGTTTTACCTATCTTTGTTCTACAAAACAAATAACATATTCCAAACTAGCTTAAATTAGACACGGCGTCGACGGAAGCTAATCTACCTGACTGAAAGATTACCCGTGCGCTTATTAAGTCGAGATTATGGATCGTTGCCTCCTCTCCCTGAAGACACTTTTAATTCTAGTAATTTTCAGATCGTTAGTCGCAGCAGGCGGGGAATCAACATGTAGTCGAACGGTTACAGCCGAGACGAGGCCGGATTTTAACAGTTGCTTTGCGTTCCAGACGAACGATTCCAGGAACTATGCCTACTATACGCATACAAATTTTTTCGGTCAAGTACAGACGCGTGCCATGTGCGAAGTAGAAAAGTTTATTTACGGTGGGTTGTGTGGAAAGGTCTTTTTTTTAATTTGCAAGCGTCATTTTGGGGTTATTTATTCGCTGTTTTACTTTGCTTGTTGTGTCAAAGATTAGAGAAAGTTGAAAATTTATGTTAAGTAATCACGATAAATTTTTCGGGTTACTATGTACTGCATAAATCAGAGAAGCTATTATATGCTTACATAAAAATTTTATGGGCGTCATGAATGTCCTTAGAAATTTATACAAATAGTTTACACTATATTCTTTGCTTGTTAAAACTTTGTTGTTGACAAATGATATAAAACTAAAATGATTGAGCAAAAATTTTGTATAAGCGTTATCACTTAACTCAAGGATACACCAATATGGTTATAATAATAGTCAACTAACAGTGAAAAATTAAAAATAATAAGAAAACCCTAGTACAAATGATTTCATTTAATAACTAGTTAATCCTTTGTAAAAATGAATTCAATGTTATTTCTTAGCTTGTAACCATTTTAAATGGGCAAATTTCTACCAGGGACGAAACAGTTTTAATAATACTTATTTATATAAAGTTTTTTAATGCTTCATATAAAATTCAAAAGAGTATGTTTTGCTTATCTAATAACTAATTAACTAGGATCAAATGACTATTCTAAATATATAATTTGTAGCATGCCAAAACGATCTAAATGTCATTCAAAAGTTCATCTCGGTTATACAGAACTAATCTATATTCAAGTTAATTAATTACAGAAGTTAGCTCTTTAATGTGAAAAGTACACCTAATTTGATTTCTATAGAGAATAAATTTAGTTAAATGTAAATTGTTTATCAAATATAAACTTCCAATTTAGTTAAATTCCCAATTATATAGTATAGCACGGTTACAATTTACCCTTTTAGTATTATGGTTATATTGACGAAGTATGTATAGAATGAAAAATGTTAGCAAAACTTTTTTTATGTTTTTGAAGCGTAAATTTTAAAATAACATAACTATAAATATAATTATAAATACAAATAAAAAACAAACGCTATTTTTAATTTTGTTATAAGATCTGATAGTTCTGACATTTAACACGAAATACTTTGACCTGCTTTATTTGAATTTTGAATTTCACAAAATATAACTTGTTCCTCTCAACTACAGCTAGGGGGAAAACAGTTGTTAAAGTAGTTATAAAGCAGTTAAATTAGAATATTTATCACGTAACCTGCAATGTCCAGAGTGAAGTTTTACACTTTGTTCCAATAATATATTAAATAAAAGCGAATCACTAAAAAAGTTCTGTTTTCACTTTGTCAAATACAATTTCTTTTAAATGCCAATAAATCAGATATTAAATTCTACAAAACCAAATAAAAATAAAATGAAACATCGCAGAACACTACAAACCACCAAAAAATCATTAAAAAATATTATCCGCTATCGCAATACTTTTTTATTACTCTACAGCACAACGTTAAACCAGCCAACCAGCAATTCCAATCAGTAACTCCCCGCAGCACTCAAAAGTAATCAGCCGGCCAGTCGAAATTACATTTCATTATCACAACTTCCACGCTCGCTATTAATCTCTTACCGAACAAAACCAACAAGTGCTCAAAGCAGCGCGCCAACAGTCAGCCTGCGGAATATCGATGATACCAACACTTCCCCGAAACGTTGATTTAAACATTACGCAGCTCCTCACCTTCACTTTCTATTTCACGCCTTTTACCCAGCTTCATTGTTATCCTCCAGCGCACTTTTCCACCGCGTCCCAGCGCGTAACAACAATAACCTTCTCTCTCACCTGACTCCTCACGATCGCGTACACCCAGAATTAAGATCTCACGATTCTTCGGAACATCATCGGCTCTGTCGGCGCGGCCCGAAACTTCGGTATGATTCGCGCATCGCGGCGGCTAATCCCCGCGTAACGCGCCCTCGTATAACGTCATAATCCGCGCGGATTAGCCGGCGTGTAGTAGAGCGCTTATATACATATATGTAGATAGGTAGGGGAGGGAAGGAGGCAGGCGAGCTGGGCTTCGAGATTAGAATGCGAGAGTGCAGGGCCTATAGAGAGATTAGATGCCCGAGAGCAGCAGCGGAGGAAGAGCTTTGCTCGAATATATATACGCGTATGCATGCGCGCGTTTCGGCGAGACGGAGTAGCTTCTTCCCGTATATATATCTGGCTCCCTCTCTCTCTCGGCTATCTCTCGAGCTTTTCGGCTGTAATCCGTCGAGGGAGAAGTGTTCCGAGTTTTTGTTCCGGATATAGTCCGGAATGAGAAGTGGCACGATGAGGCTTTATCCTTTTTCGGGATTGGGATGGCTGAGTGGTTGTTGTTTTGTTGATGATGAGAATTTGTAGGTGCGTTTAGGAAGTGATGGGGAGATAAGGTGGTGGATGAGCTGGCTCTGGATGATCTTGATAGCTTAATTGTCGAGTTGTTGGTCGAATGAATTTTCATTACCAGATGATAAGTTTGCTCATATTCTTGTAATAACATTCTTACAACGTAACACAACATAAGATGCATGCGTAAGATTTGAACTCTCACTACACGACAAGAAAAAAAGTAAAAACGCATCATTAATCTCTATCTAGTCACCCGTAAAACAAAGTGAAATCAAACACCGTTACAACACTGTACCATTTATCGAAACACAAATCACTACATTACCAACCAACTCCAAACAAACCACACAGAGCGCATCTAAACACCATAACTCTCGATCACTTAAACCACAAGCGTATTAAAAACCATATCCCGCAACAAAAGTCCTCTGCAACCTCGCGGCAGCGCACCGGTATCAGCGTGAGCTCAGAAACAAGTCGGCGCGCACCGCTATACGCATACCTGTACCTGCGCGCACGTATACACACACACACAGAGAGCGAAGAAGCTGTGTCGGCATCGAAGTGTCACGAACCGGATCAAACGAGAGAGACCGGAATGAGAGAGGCGGCGTCACTGCGCTCGCTCTCTCACGAGCGCCCGTTAATTCCTGCGCTATGCGCGCGCGTAAGCGTAAGCGTGTTTACTCTGCGGATTAACTTTGCCGGGGAATCATTACGATTATTCGCACCTGAGGTAGCAGGGTTGGGTGGAGAGGCTTATTTAAGGTGAAGAGTCGAGGCGTGGTCGGTTGAGAGTGTTGTTATGGATAGGGAGATGGGAAGAGATGCGTCATTGCAGGTTGGTTGGATAACTGTGGAGGTGAGTGTTGAGGCGAGGAGGAAAGAATGCTGGATGTTTGTAAAACGGTGAAGTCAGATTTAAAGGCAAATATTCGTTTGAGTTTTAGTATATGTTGCTTGAGCTGTGTGAAAAAAGTTGAATATCGATTTTAATTTTCGAAACAATATCGAGTTCATTGTCAATGCTTTTTAATTATAAAAGTATGTAGACAGTTTATTATTAGGATACAAAAATTAATTAAAGCTTCAAAAATATTAACGGCATTAGCAGTATTTTGAAGCTTCTACATTGAAATTTCTTAGTTTTTAGAAAACAACAAAAATGCTTTGTATTTTACGGTAGTTCAAAGTAATTTCAACTTCGCTGCTGTAACTTCATGGAGCAACATGTAGACCGTTTGGACCTATAGTTAAACATCGTTTCGGGTTTTAAATACTTGATTTTCTTCGAGAGTCTTCAAATTGAGTATTTTTATTTTATTTTGTTTTTACTTCCAAATTTTTAATCCTGTATTAGCACAGATAACTGTACAAACAGTATTAAAACTTTATGTTTTTTACCGTTTTGCGATTCAATTAATTAAACGTTAATTTCCACCTGTCACTGCTTTAATTCAGCGAGTAAAATCAACGTTAAAAATAAAGGAAAATAAACAGAACAACCTGAAAAAAACAAATGTGAAAATACTTCTTTCCGCTATCCGGTAATCGTTAATGGATTCGCTAGAGCAAATTGATACGCAAGAGCAGACTTTTCCAGTATTGACTGGGATAATCAATGGTAAACATTTTTTATTTATGCTTCTACCGTGTCCCAGAATTAGCTTAGTTGAAAGCATAGATTCGAGTTAATCCGCGAGCACTGAGGCTGCTAAAAGAATGTTTTTTAATTGCAAAAGAGTTGACAAGTGACACTGATTAATACGTTCGAATCGCGCGCAGAAGTATCGATCAGTAAGCGTACAATTCGGCTTTAATATTTTTTTCATTCTCACTCGTTAGTGTCAATTATTTCAATTTAGCCGGCATCGCAATATTTCGAAAAGTAAAAAGCATTCGCTCGAGCACCTTTTCAGCAAACTGCTATTTTAATAACTTACAATCAACTCCAATTATCAAAAATTCGCCGAAAAATCCTCGCAAAAATCCTCGCTCTGAATTTTGCCCCTTTCACAACTCTAACCCAGTCATATTTATAGCAGCGGCCAAAAGCGAAGCTGTCGACCAGTAAAAATTGATTTACAACATTACACCGCTCACCCAGCGCGCTCACCATTACAACACTAACTCTCGCCTCTGAATACACGTTCAGCTCTCTCTCTACCCAAACACTATGATTTTACGTCTGCGAAACAAAAAATCAGACGAGGGGGGCGCACAAAGTCCCTGAAACTATATACGCGCATTGAGCCTCGCACACTGGCCGAGTTATCTATTTCTCCGGCCATTCAGAGAGGCCCGCGCATTCATTTGGAAAACGAAGCTCCCTCGCGCTTGTGTAGCTCGCTCTCCGCCGGGGGAATTCAGCTCTACCTATTTTTTGCCTCCCCCTCCTTCTGCAAACATTCAAATGCGCGAGCGAGCGATTGATTTTACGCGTACGCGCGCTCGCGTCACCTGTAAAATATAGCGCGGCGCGTGTAGCTACGTCGCGCAGACGTGAAATAATGTTTTCCTTTCACGGCTGCAGAGCTAGCTCTCTGTGTACAGCCTGCCAGCCGCGCTCGCAAATCGCGCGCTTTTTCCGCTTTGCCGATTAAGGACTGCGCGCGCGCAGAAATGTTTATTGTATGGCTTTGCCGAGCGCGCGACGATGGGGAGCGTTTGGCTGGATTGGGTTAATGTAGCGGGGGAGGATGTGGGTGAGGAATCGATTATTGGCTATTGATTTTGCGGTGGAGATGGAATCGTTGAGTTTTCGGAGAGTGGCTGTTTTGGAAATTGTTTCGAGTGGTTTTTAGTGTCTGGTAATAGAGAGCGTGGAAAAGTGTGTTTGAGTGGATTAATTTGAGATGGTTGTTTGTAAAGTATCTTTAATGTCTGTGTGAACTTTTGACCTGGATTCGTTTTTAAAAAATTGTTTTATAATAGAAGATTTAGTAATTTGAATAAAATGTAAATTATTTTTTAACTTACAGTTTTTACGTAAGTAGATTAATTTTGTTCTAAACTTTACTTTAAATTCTGCGTAACTAGACCTCGTGAATACTTTATTTTAAAATTATTTCAAAACAATTCCAAAGCCAAGGATTCATTAAAAAAGCATTTCCCAAAAACTTTACCCATAAAATATGACACTAAACTGCAAAATTGTCATCATCTTTTGATAAACAAAAAAATACAAACAAATTTCAAATTTTTCCGAAAAACGATAACGAGACACCGAGACGCAATCCGCGGAACGAGCCAGCCAGGGAAAGACTTTTCGAAGAGAGCAAAAAAGAAAAAAAAAGAAAGGCATACCGGGGATTACGCGAAGGGCTTAGCCTTTGAAAGTGCTCTGTCGTCGGCAACGACGAGGAGGGTTAAGCTCGCTTAATTTCACTGTTTGCCGGCATTACGGCTCTCTCTTTTTCTCTCCCTCTCTCTCTCGTACGCTCTTTCCCTCTCTGAACATGTAAGACTTGCGTACAGCAGCACGACATTACGGTCCTTATATTCGACACGCTGCAACACCCTCACGCCTCCTACATATTTTCTCCTCTATATTACAGCTGTCGCTCTATATAACCGAGTATACTTGCAGCTTGTGCTTGCAAGCTCGAATATAGCGGGCTCCCGTCGTCGTCTCGCTCTCTCCCTCTCTGCATTTAGGGAAAGAACGTATCACGCGCGCCGTATTGCCTTTTAAGGCTGAATTTCTCATGTTAAATTCAACGTGTAGCGAAGAGGTATTTTTGTAAATATGGAAAATTTGATTGGCTATATTGTGCGTTGTGTAATTACGTGAGGCAATTACGCTTGTTAATTAAAACAATCCATAACATTGTGTGGAATATTGCGCAGGTTTCGTGTACTGCGTTGATTACTGTTTGAAATGAGTGTTATTCAACTATTGTGGTGTCATCATTCAACTTTGCCAAAATATGAATAACAAAAAAAATACTATTCAGTTGTATTCCATTTTTTAATGATTAGACTACTATTTGTTGTATAAATAAATCCTTTGTAAAGAAATTATTAAAATTTATAAAATATTTTTTACGAATCTAGAATAACAAATCTTGAATACGCATATTTAGTAACAATTATATTCTTTACATAAAATTAAAAAAATTATAACACAGTAAAAATATCCAATATCTTTTTATGCTAGAAATAATCTACTTTAAATCAGTGTGATGCTTATTAAAGTTGATGTATTCATAGCCGAGAGAGGCAAATGAAGGCATTATGAATATTTGTGTGCCCAAAGTCAACAAGTATAAAAAATGCTGATACAACGAAAAAGAGTTTTCGAAGTAAGCAAAAAATTTATCTTGGTACGCAAATTAAGCCCCGCGTCGGCTGCTGCTGCAGCTGCTGAAAAAGCGCCAAGAAACTTGCAAAAATTTGACTTTCATTAGTTCCACGGGTTGAAAAAAGAAAAAAAAATCATGTAAACACGAGGGAAGGTCGTTGAGTTGCGAATACAGCGAGTCTTTCATCATCCCACTTGTTTTGTGAATGTACATCAGCTTGCATGCGTGCTCATCTCTTTTTGCTGAGAGAGAAAGAGTTAAAAATAAAAATTTGTTATCTAATCTCTCAACTTCGAGGTTTTATTTCTTGTGCTATTTATACCCACATTTTAGTTTCGTGCAAGTGCACATGTGAAAGTTTCAAATGTGCTACTGCTGGTAATTGAAGGAATACATTACTAGTAATGTAAAACCGTTAATTCAAAATTAATATTTTAAAATGTTTTAAAATGTAACATGATATTTGCATTTTCTTTCCAACATTTTCAGTATAGCTACTATGTGAATATAAAAACAAAAATTAACACATTAATTTAAGTTTTTCTTTTATCTTGCATTTCGTTATTAACTTTGTAATATGCATCTGTAACAAACTTTAAAATTTTTTGTTACACCTTCTGTAACTTCATCCGCAACGTCAGACCTTGTAAATATAACAAGAAATAAAAACGCAAGCTGTGCTTTAAAACTTCATTACATTTTCCAGCATGCCCACCCACTAGACAGTCATCATTTAATTTAAAATTTCACGAGAGCTACACGTACACCCGCACTACAAAACCACACTCATCTCCCGACAATGACAATTAAAACCTATCTCAAGAGCGCATCGAACCCACCGGCGCGCGCGCTCGCGCCGAACAAAGCAAACAAACAAAGCCCGAGAACAAAAAAAATCGACTTTCCCTCCTGCTCCTCCTCTCCTTTTTCCTCATCGATCTCAACTAAACTCCTTTTGTAAGGCCTTAACGCAAAAGCCTGCACCGCCGCCCTCTCGGACTCGACCTGGTTCCGTTTTGTTTTCTCTCTCTCTCTCTCTCCCTCCGGCGGCCGCTCTATACTCGCCCTCATGATTCTTTCAGCGAGAGAGCCCCGCCGGAGTTCAGCGCACAGAAAGACTGAGTCCAGCTGGTAAAAGCTTTGCCCCGCCGCATGTTTCAAAAACACTCGAGCGCGCTTTCTATCCGCGCGCGCAGAGAGAAAGGACTTCGTCTTCTGCAGGCGCCGCGGCTCTGTCTCTCTATCTGGCCCCATTGTTCCTCTCTCCTGTCGCGCGGCGGAGAGAAAAAAAAACGGAGGGTGCGAAATTTCAATATCCGAGAGATGCTTCAGCCACCCTCGCATCGATCCGATCATCTTGACGGTTATTGTATGTTTGTGTGTGCGAGGCTCGTAAAGGGGGTGGGAGCAGAAAAACCAATTAAGGCGGAATTGGAATTATCGGGGCGATTCGTTACGTCGGATCTCGAGGCGTGCTGACGTAGAACGAGATTTTCGATTGAGATCGCAAGCACAGTAGGAGTCGACGCTGCTTGATTACGTCGTGGAAATTTCGACGAAAAGAGCAGGATTGGGTTATGGTGGTGGTTAGTGTGGCGCGCTCGTTTGGAGCTTTTTTCGATTCGCGCGATTATTCCGAGTCATTTTAACTGGCCGTGCCGTTCATTTGGTTAGGCGGACACGCGCGCGCGCGAGCTTTGATGCCAATTTTTTCGTTTGATTGAATTCGGACTGGATTTGAGTTTTACCGCGAAATTGATGATTTTGATTGATCAACGCGGGCTGGTTTTAATTTTAAAAATTGCTGTATAGAAAACTTTGTTAATCGTTTAAAAAAATAAATGTTTCAGAATTGATATAGATACGTTTAATCACCAGTTTTTAGCACATTGCAGCAACTAATCAAAAGCTTTTGTTGCGAGGGAGCTTAAAATAATTGTTTTTATTTTGTGCACACCGCTAGGAAAGCCATTTCTCAAGGGTAATGTCCTGTGACCCGGTTCGAATGCATAGCAGCTTCTTGCTCGGCTCTCCGGCCCATACAATTTACGCGTTTCATGGCCATACACACTGAAAGCTCGATAGCCTTCAAGTTTTATGAGCTTTCCGCATGCTTGCGTCGTAAATCGTTTTTTAGTAGCTAATTATTGATAGGAAAGTGTATTAACATTGCGATACGAAAATGGTTTTCTATTAAGTTAAGATAAGTTAAATAGATCATAACAAGTTAACTGCGTAAAAAAAGTGTCGCGAGTAGAAGTAAAAGTGTCGTTTACGTCAATAATAAAAAAAGAATTGTTAAATTATATAAGTCATTTTGAATATAACAAACTATACGTGTAATATTCTTTGTACGGTTATCTAAAGTACTAAAAATGTATGTCCACGTTTTTAAAGCTTTGTTTTACGTAACATAAATTGCATAAGTCAACTTGTATTATTTCTGCAATTGTTTTACTAGGTATTTAAAATGTGACGTTCATTTCGTGATTCACATAACAATTGTCGAAATTTTGCAATAGAATTTATTATATGTATTTACTACCTTTTATGATGGATAGTATAAGAAAGAGATTGAATAGATATGAAATATAGTATATACTATTGTCTCTAAATG
>UELX01001260.1:0-47681 GCA_900480035.1 Eupelmus urozonus
GTGGATGCGAGAGTGAGTTTCCAGGTGGCTTTTGGGTTTTGGGACGGTGGGGTGGGTTTTTATGCGTGTTTTGGGAAAGTGTCGGATTGGTTTGGAGAGGGATATGGATTAGTCGAGTGGAAAATTATGTAGGCACTAATTAGGGCCTAACTGTTTGTAAAATAATTAGAAGTTTATTAGAGCCTATTTAAGTTTTTACTAACAATAAATAGGTTCTAGTTAGGATTAAACTATACCAGAAAAGTTTAGCTTTATATAAGAAGGATATTTAATCTGCTATTCAGATAGCTTTACTACTGTGTTTTTCGCTAAAAATAGCGGAAGAAAATACTTTTTGCCGGATAAAATAGAGGCTAATCGCAGAAAATTGGCAGGGCGCTAAGTAGATTTTAATGGAAAGTAATTTACGCAGTAAATCATCTCTGATTTTAGTCAAGCTGGTTGCGTAACCAAAAAGGCCGCTGTTTCTCTGAAAATGATTAAACTGTGCAGTCATTTTTTTAAGCGGCCAGCGGATGCAGAAAAAATTAATTGGGTCTCTAGGAAGGTGAGAAACACATTCATCAACGCTACGAGCTTCAAATTAAAAAAAAAAGAGCGGTAATCAATTTTTAGCTAACGATACCTAGAAATCAGGCCAAAAGCTAATAAAAAAAATGTATGCAAACAATTCTCAGAAATCAACCTATATATCCTCAAATATTCGCGAAAAAAATCAAAACCACCGTCACTCAACTAAACATAGATCGCCTTAAAAAGTCACCTCTCATCCCAACACATCCAAAATTAGCCGTACAATCCCCGGGAGAGCCGATCGAACGCGCTTTTCTCAAGCCCATCTCGTCGTGAAAAATTAATCGCCGCATTAATTATCGCATCGCTCGCGTGTAACAAGCGCGGCACAGCAAAAAAGCTCGTGCCTCGCAAAAAAAAGCTCGGAAAAACAAAAGAAATCCTTAATAAATCATACGGTAATTCCGCCGTTTAAATTCATCGCGTCGGCCGAGAAACTTTTTTTTCGGACGCCGTCGGCTTCCCTCTAACCAATCATAAACTATACGCGCGTAACTTTTTCGCAAGCTCACCGGTAGAACGCAGGAGAGCTCGAGGGGGGGATGCTAGAGAAAAATCCCCGGCGCTAAAAAAGGTCCGGTAATTCAATCGATCGGCGCGCGCGCGCGCTTGGCTTTAAACGGCTCGCTTATATTCCAGTTCTCTCGGCGCGGCATTCTGGCACGTATTATCTCTCTCTATCTTTCTCTCTTTTCCTGTCTCTTTCCTCGAACGAGCCGAGAGAGAGCGCGGACGATTCCTAGCTCCCCGGCGCGAGCGATGCGGCACATTCTGCTTTTTGCAATGAGCCGGGGTAACGAGATCTTGCGTACGCGTGCACACGCGAATGTAAACTACGGGCTGCAAGTGGAAATTCGCAAAAACGCAGGAGTGCTGGAGAAGGCTTGAGGGGGGGGGGGGGCTGGGAGATTTGCGAGGCTGATTTTATTGTTGCTGGCTCTCGAGGAAGTTTCCAAGCTTCGGCTTAATGACGGTAATACCGCGCAATGCGAAAACAAGTTGATAAACGTACGAGATTCTTTTGGCGTCCCAACGTTTGAGAAGTATGCAAAAAAGTAATGAAAAGACAAAACAGAAAGTTACTCCCATCCTCCAGTGGGGGCAGCTCCAATCAGCATTAAACCCTTCTTCCAGCGGCGCTCAATCGAGATGGCATTCAATTTCGCATCCCGGCCGGCGAAAAATCGAGCATCACGCGAATCGGCCCCCGCCGCACCGTCCGCGCAACGAGATAATTTCCTCCAAAGGTCAATCTCGAAGGCCCCCCTATATATGCCCCCACCTGCTCGGGACGCAGCGCTCACGCATCCTCCGCACACTCGTTTCACGGCCGGCAGACAATTTAATTTTCTAATTATCGTAACGCGCCTGCGCTTGCATCGATCGGCCCCTCTCTCTCTCTCTCTCCTCTTATCTACTGGTGGCATCTCCGAGGTGGGTCTATACCCGCGACGCGTGTATGTATGTATGTGTAAAGGCTAATGGAGCTGGGGGGGCCTCGGACTCAATCTCTCGACTAATATCCGATGTGTTTTATGGTGTATAGGCGAGCGTGAGGTTCCAGACGGTCTGGCCGGCTGCGAGAGGGGATCGGGAGTGCTCCAGATCTCTTTAAGCGCGGGCGAAAGTGAAATTTTATTCGGGCGAGTTAGTTTGGCTTGATTGCGTTGTTTTTTTAGGGGGGGTTTATTGCGGTGAGTGGTTTAGGGTAGGAGGTTCGTGGAATTTTGTTGTTAGGAGTTTGGTAATTTTGAATGTTTTTTGAAGGAGAGATTTTGAAGCTTGGAAAATAAGCGAATAAGGGTAAATATTGATTTGTAGTTTAGTTTGGTCAACTCGAGTCTTATCGTTCTTAGAAAAGTTAAAATGTGTGAATTTTAAGTAGTAATTTCCGTGGCTGGTAGGACGATAAAAACAATTTGTCTTAAAACTAGATTAACCAAACCACACATTACACCTTCACAATGCTTAAACAACAAAATTCAAAACTAAATCCTCCCCCATCCCCAACAAAACGGATCACCCGCAATGCCCCCCAAAAAAAGAAAACACAGCTCACCCGCAACTGCATTCAGCCAGCGCATAGGTACAATCCGAGTACGCGCGCTCGGCCGGAACACGCGAAAGCCAAAATGGCTCGCCGCCGCAGCTGACGACCTGCACTTCAACCTCACTCTCTCTCTTGTCGGCGCGCTCGTGCGGCTTCCGCAGTCACGCACGCTCGCGGTTTTAGCCCTCGCGCGCGCGCGAGCCCCCAAGTCAAGACCTCGCCGCCTGTTCTCTACGAGCTCGCTAATCAATTAATCCGCGGTGAGCCGCATAAAATCCCCTACTCTCGCTTCTTTGCGGAGCTGGCCTGGCACCTGTGCGTGTGAGGTGGTGAGAGGATGAGTTGGCGAATTGTGGTGTTTGAGCGTGGGTGTTTTCAGATTTGGGATTTTGGTTTTTGTTTGGGATATGTTGTGGTGCGGTGGGGTATTGTATACGTGGTTATAGGCTGGCTGAGGAATTTAGGTATAGGGATCGACTGCATAATTTACAAATTAAGAATGATCATTATTTTATAGAATTTTTTGTTCGATTTGATAACAATCAGAATGAAAAGCACGAATGTATATTTTTGAATAGTCCGCGTCCAAAGTACAATCAAGCAGGTACCTATAGCAGGTAGCTATAGTTTAAAATCATAATCGATTGAAAACCACACACCCCAAAAGACCACCGTGACTTTTCCTTCGAACGACAGTCCCCCGAATAATCAAACCCACGCATCTCCCATAAACTAACCCTTAAACTGTCGCCAAACACTTTCCCAAATTACCATCGAGCATCCATCAACAAAAGCCGAGAAGAAAAAACTCAAGCGCTCCGCTATATCTCCCGCATCTACATCCCGATCCCGCTGAGCTCGCGCGGCTGTGATAGGCGTGAATCGGCACGAGTCACCCGCTGTGCCCGAGCGGCACACCTCCGCGGCGGCGGCACGGCGGGTGGTTTATATATACACGCCAATTCACACTCTCTCTAAACGGCGCGCGATCCGCCTTTTTTTGTACTTCAAGCGAGCTCGCTGCGGTATGTTGGAATAAGGTAGAAGTGCAGCGCGAGTGAAGGGCGGATTCTAATTTTATCAATGTAATGTGTGTCGTTCAGAGGTGTTGCATTAGGCTGTAGTTGATGGTTTATCAGATTTGGGTTTGGCCTTGGAGTGCAGTGTCATTGTAGAGTGCTGCGTTTGGGATGCGTTTTTCCGAGGTGAAGATGAGAATGTGGGCCGTTATTGGACCTTTTATATCTACACATTGAAATAAATGTGTCATTAATTATATTATACTCAGAAATTTTTTGGAATAACAGCCTCAATACCGTAATACTTACACCAGTCAAAACTCCCTTCCCTTCATTCTTCCATCAAAAAAGCAAGGTCAAACACTACCAAACCATCACCCCATTTTAATTTACATCTCACACCACCCCCACACATACTGAAACATCCAAACGCCCGTCGCGCATCGCTTCATCCAACCTGCAACCAACAGGGCCAGCTCACACGCGCGAGAAAAATTCTCAAAAGCACTCGAGGCGTCAAAACGATCCTCTCTGCCTACACGCTCGGCAAGAATGAGGCTTATAACTTGGCGCGCTTGAGTTTAACCATCCCGACTTGGCTTACGTGCGCACATGTATATATGTATATAGACAGCGATCGCACTGGCGTTGAATATATATACACACAGGCGCGCTTGCTCACGGCTCGCGGCTTAACCTTTTGCCTCGCGCGCGCGCGCACGCTTGCAGAGGTGTGAAACCACTCGAGAGCAAAGAGGCCAGAAATTGCGTGCCATTATCCGGTAATACCCTCGTGAAATCGGCCCCTCTTCTCCGTTAAGAGAAAAACGCGAATAACCGGATAGATGCGCGCCGAGCTTTTGTGTGTGTATATGTATGTGTGTGTGTATGTGCGGGTGGGTGTGTGTGTGGTTTGTGTGTGTATCCGTGTATGTGTGTGTAAAACGATACGCGCTAACGATTGAGGCCACGTTCTTTTCGTCCTCTTTTTTATAATCAAACTCGTGCGAGCTATCCCTTTTTTCACCTGTGTATATGTAATAATAATTTCCTCTTTTTTGTATCGGTATGAGTATACTCACATATATGTGTATGTGTATATACATGTGTGTATCGTTATAGGCTTCCAGTTCTCGATCACACTGAAATAACGTCTGTTTCGTCTCTCACTTACGTTTGCGCCTTTTTTGCTCGTTTTTCTCGACGGGGTAATCACGGTATTTGAAAAGTTATAGATTTTCAAAATCACATGTAATTTTAATTAAGTGAAGTGTAATGTGAATGCTATTGAAAGATAAGCACTCCTTTCAAATTTAATACACGAACAGAATTTTCGAAAGTATCTTGAAGTTTTTGATTAGAAGAAATTTCTATAGTATACTTAGATAAGCAACTATATTAAAATGCATTAGATATCACTCAATAAACCAAAATAAATTGCATATAACGTAAATTACCGGTCAACTATATACCTATCGCAATAAAGATTTTCGATTAGAAAATTACTCAAAGTCGGCATTCCATCGCACTCGCTGAAAACTAAAAATCTCAATCTTTCCAGCCCTGTTCAACCACAAATTAAGTATATTCATAATAAAAATCATGCAACATCTTTGCTCCTAAAACTCTTGCGCCCCCAGTACCCGATGTCATCTTCACCAAGTACCTTCGTTCAGCCTCACGCACACACACACACATACACACGAAACCCGCTCTCACATTAACCGAAGCTCCGCGCAAAATCGATTCCCTCACGTATACATAAACCGTCTCTCTCCTGGGATCCTCGGTGGTCGCACTCTCTCTCAGCTGCATCTATCCGTCCGGCGCAACAGGTTTTCCAGAAATATAAACCGGCCTCGATCGCGCTTATCGATCATCACGCGAGTCTGGCTCTCGCGCTGCTCGACGACGCGCCCTGCATACATATACACATACTGCCGCCGCATACTACGCATCGTAATGCAGACGAACGCGGATGCAGCCCGGCAAAAGAGAGAGCATAATGATCGCCGATTAGCGGGAATTGTATATTTTAACGGCGAATTGGGTAATCACTTAATATAAATTAATCTCGCGGCGACGGCGTTTTTACGAGCGGGCGCTCCACTTTCGGGGAGCGGTTTTTATGCCTGCGCCCGGCCGCGAAATTCGAGGACGGGATACGTGGCAGCGCGAAAAAAGTTATTTTAAGAGGGCTCCCTCGGATGCTCGAGTTATCGGGCGGATGTGAGCTTCGGGCCGATGTTTATCGAAGTTAAATTAATTGCTTTTCGACGCGTTGATTGAGGTAAAGAGCCGTGTACGTATATAGCGGACGAGACGGTTGAGTGTGCTGAGAAGGCGGGGAAGGATGCATCTTCGCGTCGATTTATGTAATGGACGCCTCTCCGAAAGCTACCTTCCGTTCCATCACTCTCCTTCTTACAATTGACGAAATTCGAAAAACGTTAAAGCCCGATTCGACACTAAAAAAGCCAACTTTATCGGAAAATCGCCAACTCCGAGGGCAAACATTTAGCTTCTCCTAAGCAGAAAGCCGATACAGCTCGTAAGATCCAAGAGGCGCAATCATTCACGAATAATTCGCCTTGCGCTCTCTCGCCTCGATTTTTTCCGCGCGCTCGCGCAGCTCGTAATAAAAGCCTCGGCTAGCGCGAGGAGAAACGAGCGCGCGAAAAAGGCGCCGAGGTCTCTTCATCCTCGTCGACGAGAAGGAGAGAGAGATAGCGGAGAACGAGGAGTTATGGCCGCATTCGTCTCCATTACTCCCCTCCTCCCGCCGGTGGTGAATCATTGGCGGAACGAGAGAGTGAGAGAGAGAGAGAGAGAGAGAGAGAGAAGCGCGAGAGAGCGTTTATTGTTTGCATAAACGCGCGCGGCGACCGGCTCGTAAATCTCCGCGATCGGTGTAATATCGAGAGAGGGATTGTTGTGAATATTGTATTATATAAAGGTGAGGGAAAGAGGCGTTGGATGAGCGGAGAGTGCAGGTTGGGTAATATGGCTAAGCGGTACGCTGATGCGCGGAGAAATTTTAGTTTTAGAGTGCAATTTTTGGTGGTGTCTGTTAACAAAGGAGGATTGCAACAATGACGTTCAGAGTGTTGCGCTCGAACTTTACTATATAATGAAAGATATTTAATAAATCATTTAATAATAAATAAAAACATATATCATTGTATAGAAACATGCAATACTAATTCGAGTATTCAGCCCATCAAAATTCAACAAGCGCAGCAGCTATCCTCGCGTCAAATAAAACTCGAGCTCTCCAAAAAACTGTAACAGCACTCGACTCGAGCCCCCTCACCCATCCGCCACGTAAACGCAGCCTGAATATATAACAAAAAAAAAATGAAGGCGAAAGCATCGACGCGCCGATTACAGCGCGTCATTTTGTATCATTTTCCCGCCACGCTCCGCTGATAAATCATCGCGCCTTTTGAGCTCGCGCGCTCCGAGCGAGAGTCCGGTGTATATATATGCGCACGCTGCGAGCGTGGGCGCGATGATTCGGGTATAAATTTCCCGATCGACGCTCCGCAGCGAGCCGAGCGCCCCGTTATATTTTCGCGCCGACTTTGTGTATGTGTGGGTGGCTGTGTGGAGAGAATGGAACGAGAGGTTTGTAAGAGGAGAGAGATGCGCTGGTGTGAAGAGGCTGGGATATTGGCCGACGAGCGATTTGATGCTGATTTTTATGGGGCTTGTTAGGTCTGAGGTGTTCAGTGGAGGTGCTTACGCGGATGGTTTTGTGAATTAGAATGTTTTTTTTTTATGTGTTAATGTAAAATTTTAGATGAGTTTGTGCAGGGAATTAGATACCGTAGCGCTGCTTTTTACTGCTGAAAAATTACACAGCTAAACTGCAGTCCCTGAATCGTTCTAGACTCCCGCAATGATTAATAAGCCTCTCCCGGAATAAAACAACCTCCTTTACGCTGGCCGCATTCAAAAGCCAGCGCTACTTCCTATTTTTTCATCGACGCGCGCTGAGCGCAACATTATTTCGATTACAGCTTGATAACGTAATTTCCGTTTTCACTTTCTCAGAACAGCTCCATAACGCCGTATCCAACCCGTACGCCTCACCTTCTCCGAAACTACATTTTTTTTCTTTTATTTTCTCCTCTACGCGCACACATCACCATAACGCCCCCTCCTATATAGCCCAAGCATCACGCGAGTTCCAAAAGCCCGTCGACCTTGAGAGCCGTATCCTCGCGTAAACAAGCCCCCAAAAATCCCCGCGTCCTCTAATAGGATTTTTTAATCGAAAGATCGCCGATAAGATGACGCGCGCGGCTTTGAAAGGTATTTCATCGCGCTTAGCGTAATTATCGCCGCCTCGTAAAGGCGGCTAGCCCTCGGAGAGCGAGCTTTGTACATATGTATACATCTTGAAAGCGAGCGCAGCCGGCAATTACACATAACGGCGCGCGCGTATCGTTCCGAAACTATTAGGAGCGTGTGTATACGTGAGTGCGTTGCGGATCTGTTGCGTGCGCTGTGCTTATGCATGGATTTTTCCGCGCGGTGAAGATGATTATTGTAATTAGCGCGCGGGGGATGGATTGGAGGCTTTTAGTAACGAGTCGCAGAGGAACGTTTAGTGGGACGACTGGAACGGGGGTTTTGTTGATGGGCTTTGACGGTGACTGTTGGAGTATAGGTGGGAATGTTAAGGGATTAGATTGTTGTGATGGTTTATAAGTTTGACGTTTACGGAAATTTAAGATTCGAAAAGATGACGAATTCATTAAAACAAAGACAGCGACGATTCGCTATAAGTCGATTTTATTTCTACTTTCATTCATCGTCTTTAAGCGACAATAGGACCGAGGCTCCCCCTATCGAAACCGTCTCGATCAAAAGCTCGTTTTTTCCCTAAAACGAAGAAAAAAAGAGAACCAGCACGCGGGCCGCGCGTTTGTTAATCTCGGTAATGCTCGAGCAGACCGGAAGTCGGAGGCCATAAATCGAGAGTCGGGCTCGCAGTGCCCTTCTGGCGCACTTTCTTTCCCCCTTTCCTCTGTCTTTTTTTTCTCTCTCTTTCGCCCCATTCCTACCACGCTATTTTTTCAGGGTTCCCCGGATTCCGCACAATGTGACGCGCTCGCTTCTTTGCGCGAGCTGTAGCCGGAAAAGGTGAGGGATAGAGTCGAGGCGCTCGGCCGAAATGTCGGGTACTTCGGACGCCGGGGGGTGTTTGACGTCTTTAGTGGAGGGTGAAAGGATGATAGGTTCGAGTGTGAAGGAGGATGTTTGGAAGTTGGTTTGGTTTGCTGTGGTGGTGTGATTTGGACATGTTTTTTGGGATGAAAATTGTTCCGCGTTTTCTGTAGGTTATGATTGTCGAAATTAGGAGGATATGTGTCGTTTGATCTTAGTCCTATTGAATTAAAATTATTAGATAAGCAGTACTTTTCAATTTTTCTTTTTTGTAGCTTTATGTTTAAATTGTCACTGGCCGTATAGTGTGTTTATTCAAATTTTTCTTTGTGCTTGTTTCAATGAAGCATCTTTTTTCGACGAAAAATATTTGAATTAATGTGATGATTCAAACTTATAACGGTGAAGCTATAAATTAATATTGATGAAATTCGAATAACTCGTCTGTTTCTAGTTTATTTGACTAACTCATAAAATATCAAATATAAATTTTGTAGCCTACTATTATTAAAGAGAGAAGGATCTCTTGATATATATCATTATACTCCTTTTTCTTTTACAATAAAATTGCTCTAAACAAAGAGAGCATTTAATTTTTTAGAATCTTTAAGAAACATTAACATATGTTTTTCATTCTTCTCAGACGAATCTAACGGGATAGTAAATGATAATCTCCATGATAATCCAGTAGCTTGCGGCTAAATTAGATGAGAAAAATTTAAATAAATTGCTTCCTCTTAACAAACGCGTATTCATACATTTACTACAGTAAAGTATTCTTGTTTTAATACACATTTAATCCATCTCAAATATATTTTTCACATACTGTCACGCTAACCATTCTATTCTACATATGGAAAAGACAAAAATAGCAAAACGACCAAAAACATTATTACTATCATATTAACAACAAACTCCCACAGCGACACTCGGTCACAAAGCCTTGTCACAGCCAGATCAGAGACGAGCAGCGTAACTTTCGATCGGTGCACAGGTGAAACAAACCAGCCACGTCGCGAGTGTGCGAGAGCGAGAGAGAGAGAGAGAGAGAGAGAGAGAGAGAGAGAGAGAGAGAGAGAGAGAGAGAGAGCGAGAGCGAGAGAGAGAGAGAGAGATAGAGAGAGGGAGAGAGCAAGGCTGGAGCGCATAGTGAGCTCGGGCGCGCGCTCACTCAGCGAGTGCCCTGTAATCGCGAATCGCGCACCGTAATAAATGTCCCCCGCGCTCTCCCTGTCATCAGGGACATCTCTGCGCGCCGCTGGCGCCGAGTCGCGGAAAAAGCCCACCGGAGGGAAAATTCCTTAATTCGCCGCAGACAGAGAGACAGGGAGAGGGAGCGCGCAAAATTGAAGCTCGAGTGGAAGGACTGCGGTTTTTTGGGAGCCGGAATTTTGGCGGGATGACAGGCGAGCACGATTCTTTTTTTTTCAGAGCAAAAGCGCGTGCGGGTGCTGGAATAGCGAAGCTTCCTTTTATTTTAAAGTATACTTGCATACATTTTCTAAAGATGATGCGAGCATAACACTCACGTACGTTCGCATATTTCACAACAGCCATCAAAACTTAAAATCATCATCGAACATCGAACGCTCTCACCCCTGCCCCAACGCCCATCAAACCTAGCCCCGAGGCCAATTACTTCCAGCAAGAGTCACAATACCCAGAGACGGGAAGGCACCTCTCGCACCCTGCGCGCCTCCTAATTATATCCCCGCGCGCGTTGATATGGTAATCCCCTGCGACTCTGGCTTACATTGTCGCCTGAACGTGCCTTAACGAGGCGCGCTCTCTCCGCCTCGGGGCTATCTTTCGGCCGAGCGATCGCGTTACTTCCGCGCGACGGTCCAGCGATACATGTACGCGTTCAATGAGCACTGGATATATACATAGTCACGTGCGCCGAGTCTGCGGTCGAGCCGGCTATGTGGATAGGGAGACGTCTGCTATAATGTGTGTATACGGACGAGGCGAGTTATTGTGCCGGTGCAGTCTTTCATTAGCATAATTCGAATTGTCGGCCGCGCGTCAGTTTGCTTTCTCACGTCTGCTTTCCAGCTCGCCTTTGGAGAAATGCGCGAGCTGCTGTGAGGGAGAGCTTGAATTTGAATTTTTCAAAGTCGAGTGGGATGTGTAATTGGGAAGTCGTTGCTAGGTAGGGGAGAATGTTAAAGAAAGTCCTAAGTGACTAGAAGTGATTAGTGACTAGGCTCTGAGCTTATTGTATAGCTGTAGGTATCAAAGCTACAATAAACAATAGATTGCAATAAAAAAAAACACAAAAGCCGTTAACCATTCTCAAAAAATCCTTCAACATCTCCAAGCAAGCAACTCCTCCGATCACAATCGTCAAGCGAGCTTGAGCCCGGAGCGCTGATAAACAGCGATTAGCATTCAGGGCTCGCATCCTCGTCATTAAATATCAAAGCTGCACTCGCATGGCTAAATACCCGAGCCGTAAAGCACGAGTCACAAGAAAATCTCGCGCTCGCCTATAAATATACTGGCAGCTCGAAATTCAATTCATCGCGCTGGACTCGCGCTGTTTGAAAGGCTGGAATCTCGTACGTAACTCAACTCTCGGACGTCACTGCTCTCTCTCTCTCTCCTCTCTTGGGCACGCATATAATACGCTCAGCCGCGCTAATCCCTCGGGTGGTGCGAGAAAAGCGCTTATTTTATATTCGAATGCTCCTCCTTTGCGCGCGCTCGCGCCTGCGTGTATATACATATATATGTATCCTCGGCGCGAGTGTGTCGGCTAATTACCGGAGACATTAATCGAGTGGCACGTCGGAGTGAGAGGGAGAGAGGGAGAGCGCATATATACCCGGGGCGCTCTGGACCCCCCGACAATGCGGCGGCGCGCAGGCGAAACGATAACTCTCGCCGATAATAGCAGGCCGCGGACGCGCAGCGAGAGAGGGAGAGAGAGAAAGATATTTAATTGTTGGGTTGTGCCCGCAGCCGTCATAAGAGCGAGTCGGCGCGCCATGCCCCCCTCCCCCTCTTCTTTAGGCTCTTGGATGAGCGGAGAGGAGAGAGAGAGTAGCTTGCTTGGCTTTCTCAGCTGATGTCAAACCCACACCCCCGTCTGTGGATTTCTCTGCGATTTTGAGTGTTGGCTTGAGATTTTGGCTTTTGTTTTGCGGGGGGGACGGTGAGAGTGGAGTTTTTTTATTGGGCTGAGTGGATTTGCTTTTGTTGGGCTTGGCTGAGATCTACAGGTATGCCGATGCAAGTGCGTGGAATGGCTTGCTTTGGGTAAATTAGATTTATCAGTTATAAGTGACGTTTACACTTGCAGTTTATTAATTTTTTCGTTTCTAATACAAGAATTTTACAGTGACTTTTATTGAAATAGTCAATTTATTTTTTTTAAAGTAAGTTTTAGAAAATTGAAATGGTCATGCCACCTACATTTTGTTTAATATTTTTCGCTACGTGCATTAAAGCAAACTAAATGCACATTGTATTAAATACACTGTAAAAATACATTAAATTTAATACAAATAATAAAAGTTTGTTACATATCCACCTTAAAACTAATATAATTGTGCATTATGTTCATTGAATGCAACAACATCAATAATTTTCCCTTTCCAATACATCCACGCTAAATTTAATAAACATCTTAACACTGTACCTCAAGCCTAAAGCCGTTTACTTAAAACATCAATCTAAGCAAAGCCCACAACCTCCAAGCAGCAACCATCACTCCCACAAAACATCCTCTGAAATCCACAAAAGCAAATTCTCTTACTCTCCTCGAAAACCTCCCACCTTTATTCAACACGTCGTTGTACGTCTTCTCTCCGCAGAAACCGCACTTATACACCGCCGAGCTCGCGCGAGTGCGGTGTACTGTACAAGTGCGCAGAAAGAGAGAGCCAGCAACGCACCGGCACGATAAATTACGACAATAATAAATCAAGGTTATTGTTATATACGCACGGGTTTGAGAGAGAAAAAAAAAGCGCTCTGCCGAGGGGGTGGAGGCTGGTACACTGGCCTCTTAGGCCGAGGTAGAAAATTAAGAGCCGGGAGGGCAATTACTTCGTGACTCGCGAAGCGACTCTATGCAAAACGTGGGTATGAGTATACTATATGAGAACGAGAAAAGGATGTGGGTATGGCTGCGTAAAGATGGTGCTTTATTAAAATGTACAAGTATCGAGAGTATGGATGCGACTATGGATGTTCGTGGGGTTGATGTGTTTGGTAAGGTGTTTTGCAAAAGGAAAACGGACAAGACACTGAATGTATTGTTGTTTAACTCAATTTAAGATAAGTGTTGGCAAGTGTTTAGTACAAGGAAAAAACTGAAGTAATACAGTAATGTAACTATACTTATCGACGCTGTATGGAAGAGAGTTGATAGAAAGTTTACTTGAGTTTAATAAGATTAATATGATCTGTTCGGAATGTAATGATATTTCTTTCGTTGGCCTCTATTAACGTTTTCATTCTTAAATTATTTTGCATAAAAACGAAAACCTGGATTATTTTTAAATTGTAAAAATAAAACATCTCTTCTAGATCAAATCTATTTGTCAGAGACTAAAAAGTATAAATTCATCAAAAAATTACTATTTGGTTCATGGTATATTAAATACAAATATAAACAGTGCAACTTTTAGTTTCTGTGCTATAAAGTAATGACAAAAATAAAATGGTTACATGTGATTACGATTTATACAGAAATTTTTCGTATAAAATAGCTTCTGGATAATTTTATAATAACCTTTTTAAAGATAATTTGACAATGATTAGCATGAATAAATCAAAATTAGTCAATATGTAATAAAAAATGTCTCATTACTTTATCTTAACTGGACTAACTAAACTCTACTAACAGGCAATTACATATAGATTATTTAAAGTGAAATAGCATCCAATGATTACGTTTGTGAATACGTAAATTCTATTAGCAGTTTTACAATAGAACTCATTTCCCGGCCATTAAAGTCAGTCCATAAATTAGCACATTATAATTACGCACTGTCAAGCCAATTCTCGTTTTAAACGTGCCATTTTTCTCGCCTCTAATTACATGGAATTTTCAAAGGATTAGCATCAAACAATAGACTCTGCTGCTCATTTTAGAATCAAATACGTCACTATTCCTAAGTACCCTAACCATCAAATCACCTTTCAAAACTACATATAACCTAATCCCAAACTATAACTGCACTCACCCCAATTTTTCCCAATCTCAAAAAACAAAAAGCACCTCCCCTCTGCAATTACCCTCAACCCACACCTACACCCCCAGCAGCCCGCTTGCATTCCATCAAGCATTTTCACTTCATTATAATAATCCATCTCCCCTTCAGGCCAGAGGTAAAAACAACCGCGAAAACAAGATCGAGCACGCGTTAACACTCGGCAGAAAAAGCGCTCCTGCGAGTATAGTAGCGCATATATAGGATGAATGAAGGAACGCGCGCGCGCGGCAGCGGCGCTGAGTAACGTTAGACCCGCGGCGGGGCCGGTAATTATGACTCCTCTAATCGCCGGCAATTACCGCAGTTACCGGGCCTTGCGCGCGCGCGCGCCGCGCTATCACGACCGGTCCATCTCCGCGGGGCCGACTAGCATCCGTCCGCGCGCGGCCGGGAAAATTGCAGCTCGCCGATATATACGTATAGGTAGCTGGCTTTTAAGAGCTATGGCATTCCGAGAGCGAGCGGACGCTTTGAATTTCATTTAGTTTCAAGTGCTCGGCTTTTATATCGATGTAATGACGTTACGGGGGGAGGGAATCATAGTGTTTCAGGAGAGCTCGGTTGCTGCTGCGGTGAGGTGCCCAGAGAGAGAAAGAGGCTTCTGTTTGAAGTGAAAATTGTTTCGTTCGGCGGGAATCAATTTGAAAGCCAGGGGTTGGCTGGAATTTGAGGAATGGAATTTAGCGGTGGTTTGCCGATGGTAATGGAGTGGTTGTAAAAATTGTGCGGTCAACGGTCTTGTATTTTTTAAAGGGCATTTCATATTTTATAAATGTTATTTGAACGTTATAAGCCTATGTTTATAATTCTTTATTTTAAGGTAAAATGTTAAGGTCGTTGTTGTTTCGATATTCAATCGGTGGGTATTAAAAAGGAAAATGTTCTGTTCGTATTTGTACTAAAGTGTCGAATTTTGTAGATTTGAACCACACTTTTTACAAATGACATTTTCAGCTAGGACTGATATGTAATTAGATTATCTAAATCGTACCAACTAAAACGAACTGAGCATTCATCTTTTTGATACCCAGTCCATGCTTGTATTATTTTCATTAAATATTAAATTTCATATACGTTCACATTAAAATTAATTCCAATATTACATATTTCATCGACCAATGTAAAATATTCATTATAAATTTGTATTAATTTTTTTTAATCCATTTAGATCAATTTTATATTTAAAATCGCTGCACATGAATAAAAGAAGGAAAGTAAATGGTACGTATAAAATGTATAACGTGCACAAATGTTCAAATATTTTTTTGGAAATTGGTGGAAATTGATCTTTAACGAACCAAGTTGTAACTAGTAGACTTTATTAGTCAACGTTTCGAAGGGTTTACAACCTCCCTTATCAAGACTTCATAAATTGTGTTCAATATACTATGATTTTTTCGTAATCTATATTTACTTTGGTTGTACTACTGCCAAAATGAACTGACAAGCATAAATGGGTTAATCTATCGACAATGTTGGTTCTTACGTACACATACATTAAATTATAAGCAATAGAACACTGTTTAAACAAGTATGGGAAACCGATCTTCAAACTTAAACTTTCATTCAAAACCTCTAAAAACCATTTAAACAATAATTTAAAATCAATGTACACAATGTATACAATGTCAAAGTAAAATTCCTCTCTAATTTGACGTGTATATCGCATATACTCTGCGATAAAGAGAGAACAGTCAAAGAGCGAACCTAATAAGGGACTTACTTTGCGAAAGCCGAGCGTGTTTTCGCTCTCTTTCTCTCTCTCTCCCTTCATCCCTCTTCCTCCCATTCTGCCAACAAGGCGCGAAGGAAAACAATGACGAGGGTGTACTCACACCAGCTCGTTCTCTTCTATATCTCCTATAAAGCCCTGAGTATGAGGCAGAGAGCGAGGGAGCGTTATATACGTGGGTTCGACGGGCCGCGTATATGGCGAAATTACACGGCTCGCTAATATTCGGGCGTGGACAGGCGTCAAGCTTGGCCACGAAATCTCGTAGATCTTTTCTCGCTGCTCTTTTCGTTTTTTCCTTCGCCAACTGACTTGGCTTTCTTAGTGGGCTTCTAGGGCGAGGCTGGCCAAGGGAATTGGCTTCGCATTTTAGACGTCGCGTGAGGTTCGCGCGCGATTGAAAGGTAATCGCGGTGCTCGATTACGGTTCTGCCGAGGTAATTATTGTTTTTCAGAGAGCTCAAGGGATGCTCGTAATGATGTGGGACGTTGAGTGACCGCAGTTTAAATGAGTTTATTAGAGCTTCGAAAAATTGTATGGATAGAGGTAATATTAAAGATAGGCAATGTTGCACTCCTTCTGTTACTCTTAATAATTAAAGATTTTATTTTTTCTTCATACGTTTAATGTTTCATAAAATATATTTCCTATATTTTAGTTTTCTGACGAATTATGTGTCTGAATTGTAATTTATTATATATATCTGAATATTTAAACATTTAAATCAATATTCAAAATAAACCAATCGCACAAAGAAAAAGGTTCACTGGAAACTACTGCTTTCCACTAAATAATTCTACTGATAGGATAGCCGCAACATTGTGAATATTGTAACAATATTGTAGCAATATCGTAATAATATTATAGCAATATCGCAACAATATTGTAGCAATATCGTAATAATATTATAGCAATGTCGCAACAATCTTGTAGCCATATCGTAACAATATTGTAGCAATATTGTAACAATATTGTAGCAATATCGTAACAGTAATGTAGCAATATTGTAACAATATTGTACACATTAGACATATTTCGTATTTCGTTATTCATTAAAATTAACGTAAACTTTTCGAAATATTAGTAATATAGTTTTTTTATTAAAATTGTGTTAGTATTGTAGCAATATCGTAACAATATTGTAGCAATTTCGTAACAATATTGTAATAATATCGCAACAATATTGTAGCAATATCGTAACAATATTGTAGCAATATCGTAACAATATTGTAGCAATATTGTGACAACACTTTAGCAATATTGTATCAATATTGTACCAATATTGTAAGAATATTGTAGCAATATGGTAACAATATTATAAGAATATTGTAGCAATACTCGAACAATATTGTAGCAATATTACCATAATACTTTAGCAATATTGTGTCAGTATTGTACCAATATTGTGAAAATATTGTAACAATATTGCATCAATATTCTAGCAATATTGTTATAATATTGTAACAAAATTGAAATACTATCCTAGCAATATTCATATACAAACTTATTATGACATGTTCACTATCAGAAAAAAATACCTTTCAGAATGTTTTTGATATCATCCAATAAGGTAAACTAAAAAATCGGAAATTCTAAAACATATTCAATATAGTTAGGCAATATCAAAATATCAAAATATTTTAAATGGTTCCTTTAACCGAACTAAAACTAAATATTATCCTTGGAGCTACAAATCCTTCTGTTGCAAATTTATTTATTAGTGTATATCGTGCGTACATACATATACCCATGTATATACGCACACAGAGCCGATCTCTCGTGGGGCTGCTTTTCGACCATACAACCGCAAGATCCGATTGATATTAATGCACCGTTGCATACGCATAAACAGCCAAGTTCCCGCGCGCTTTTTTATCTGCGATCTCGTCCGCCGTTTTTTTTTTCGTTGCCTCGTACACGTCTTCCGCGTCTCGCGAAAAACTCTTTCGCAAATCGGAATACGTAATTAGATCGTTCGCGGATGCGATCCGTAATATACGTCGTGAGAGAATCCTGCGTAAGTGCGTATGCGCCGTTTCCCGATCGTTTCTAATTCCCGGCGCGAGTTCAGGATGGTTACGCGTGACGGTAATAAATCAAGCGCGGATCGGGGACAAAATCTTAGTTTTCTTTTGAGTTGAGGAAGTGAATTTCCAGTCACAAGTGAATTTGATTGAATCGCAGTGAAAAGACATTGTGAATTCTGTGGATCAAAACTTTAATAATTTTTAAACATAGTTTTAAAAATAAATTATCGGATTATACATTATAAGAATAAAATCGCAGAATAAACTGTTATATAAATTTTATTGTAAATATATTCTTAATTTTTAATATTTGCTCGTTAACAAGAATTATTCACTTACTGTTTTTTTTTTAATTTATAAATATTTTTTTTTTCATCTATTGTTTTTTTTAAACTTGTGTTTCAATAGCTGAAAATTTGTATAATTTTATCTCATCTTATAATATGAATTCTGTCATGAACATAATGTTTATGGATGTATGTTCAATGTGTTCATCCCGAATTCAAACGCAATGTTCAATATCAATCAATCCCTTACCAAATAATAAATACTATCATCAAAACTCCACGCGGTTCTTAAATAACCCAAATAACGTAATATTACACATTAAACGTAACCAACAACCTCCCCAGATGAAAACGTAATCCCTTAACACACCCATCTTCAAAAACCAAAAAGCAAACCTCACGATCACGAGCACTCCGATTGAAAGCTCACAAGCAACCATCTCGCCATCCTTAAACAAAAAGAAAAAAAACACACGAATCGTGCCACAGCAGCAACAGCAGCAGACTTCGAGGTCTTACCTTCGGCTACCATTTGCCCCATCGCGAGCAGCAGCTGCTCTACCCTCAGATAGGAATCTCGCCGCAGCTGCCTCCCACCTCTTATCCCTCGTAAGCATCGAGCCGCGCCAAAAGTCCTCCTCGTGTTTTCGTTTTTCCGCCCACCTAGCGGACTTTTCCGAGCCGCTGCGAGCGCGCGCCCTCCATTTTTACGCGGCATAATAAAGTAATTTACGCGGTCAGGAGAGAGAGGCGACGAGCGCATAGCTTCTTTCTTTTATTTCGTTCATTGTTTTTTGAAACGCGCGTTTTCACGCCGCCGGATGATTTATACGGTTTAACGACGGCTCGCGAGAGCGAGAGTGAGAGCGCGCACGTGTATATCTTGATGTAGATAGCGCTGGTAATTTATCTTCCTCTTGTTTAGTTTTATTTGTAAATTATAATTTCAGGCGTTCTTCTTTCTTTTAATGCGACCGATGATTCTGCGGGTCGGGCGTAATTTACGAAATTTTTCCCGCCGCCGATGGAAAGCTAATTTGGTTTTCAAAGTTCCCGTCAAAGTTTGACTCTAACGAGCCTTGCGTTAATAGGGAAACTCGTGATTATGGCTTTTGGTAATTTAATAGGGACCATTTGAAATTAAAATTACCTGCTAATTTGGCTGGAAATTCAAAAGTTAGTCGGTAAATTTGTATGATTAACTGGATTACCCGAATATTAGCACTTTCAATTCTTTTGTTAGATAAATAGTCAAAAATTTAAATACAACCTTAATAAAGTCCTTAATACTCACATTCCTATTTATCATCCTCAAGCAAACAATTCAATTCATCCACCCTCAATACCGCCATTAAAAATCCACCAACGAATCACTCAAACATCTTCAAACCCAGCCGCGCATGAATATGCATAAAGCAACATTAAACCTAACCGCGGAAGAAGCAGCGGCAGTTTTCGCGACTCCACAAGCCGTTCTGCATAGTTAAGCGGCAAACGGCACGGCGCGTATATACACTCGAAGAGAGCTCGCGGAGATAAAGCGATCCTCGCGCGGACTAACGACTCGAGACGCCTAATCGGCCTGCTGCTGCGTTTTCCCCCCTTTTACTTTCGCGAAAAGGAGCTGAACGACAAAAACGAAGCCGCGGTGGTGTATGTATATATACTTTGCCTGCAGCGCACGGGTATAGGAGCGTGTATATACAGAAGGGAGGAGGAAAGAGCGAGGTGGAGAGGAAAAAATTTTAAACGACTGAGCACCTCGAGCGAGGCACTTGCACGCGTTTCCTCCTCCTACTACAGTGGTTCGCGTTTTTTACGGGGCCGAGCGCAGGTTGATCTGCATACGCATTATAATAACAACGATAATGTTTTAAGGTTGCTCTTTTGAAGACTTTGCGGATTTAGGTTGCTTTGTGTTTTTAGAATGTTGAGTAGGGTTTGCTTATGAATTGTTTTACGTTTTTAAGAGTTTTATAGTTTTAAGGTAGATTTTCAAGATTTAAGTAGTTAGGTATATCTTTGAAATTTTGTTAGATTCTTGCTAGGCTTAATTATAACTGTTAGAATTAAATTAATAATAATGTAATTTATATAGATTCTAATTAATGATAATTATTTAATTTATTTAATTTTCTTTCCGAGATTAGAAAATGAATATAATTATAAGAATTTAAAAAGAAATTTTATTGAAAAACTTCATTAAAAAAAGAAATTAAAGAACTATAATATTCTTGATAATTAAAACTACTGGAATTCATGCGCTCTTCAAGGTTTCAGTTTCTGTTTTGCTATTCGCCGTTAACACTTAAACAATAACAAAAACTGTTCACATTATACGTTCATTTTTCATTTAATAATATTTTTTCTTTAAAAATATATACTTTACTACATTTTAATTTTTAAGGCAAGAAAATAATATTAAAACAGCATTTATTATATAACTAAGTATGAAATAATTTTTGTTGTAAAAAATTCTTTTAAAATATTACTTAGTTTTCATTTAAATAATAACTTCAGTAAAGAAGATTATCGCATATTCTATATTCAACAAATCACATCGCTTCTTTAAGTGCCTAAAGTTCCGGGAACTGTTTTATCAAGAAAATATTATAAATAATAAATTATCATAATTACTTACAGAATACATAACTGCAAGAACGCTGCGCTACGAAAAGCGGAACTTACCGGCTGGAAAATAAAACATTTAAATTAAACATATACACACCAGAAAAAAACATAAAAAAAAAAACATACTAAAGCCAAAACAAATCAACAAAAAAATCCTTACATCGATCCTCGACTTCAAACCTTACCTCTCCAAAACCAAAAAGACACCTCCCAACCCCCACTAAAAAAAACTACCATCCAACCAAAAAACAAAAAAGCTCGCAGAAAGCCGCGAGTGTCTTGCGGATATACACCAGCGCGCGAGGCTCGAGAGCTGTGCGAGAGCAAGAGGAGAGAGAGAGAGAGAGAGAGAGGAAGACGTGATCGATGCTCGGCTCGGGATGCGCGCAGGCGAGGGCGTGTTTCTGGTGCGGGAGGTTGCCGAGACAAATGGACGTCGCGCGTCTCCCGGCCACGCCCTGCCGCAGCCCGCTTCGAGCTCTCTCTCTCTCTCTCTCTCTCATGTGAGAGGGACGGAGATAGCGAGTGGAAGTGAGATAGAGAGAATGTGCGTATATATATACGGGCGCTTTTAATGTATGCCGCGCGCGCGCGCGCGCCGCTCTTGAGAGACGCGAGAGTCGTCGACGTGCACGGAGAGGGAGACTGGTTTATTGCGGGTTGGGGGAGGGGTTTTTTTGGTTTTGAATTTGCGAGACTGCGAGAGGTTGTGGTGGCTGAGGTAATGTTTTGATGAGCTGGAGAAAATTTTGAGTTTATTGGCCTGGATTAGAAAAGAGTGGAAGATAGAGCAAAATGTGCCTTTGATAGGCCGACAGTTAACGGATATTTCACGGTAAGTGCGTATTACGCTGTAACTTGTCCCTGTAAAGTAATAAGAGGTTGCCGGTGATCGTTGATAATTAGTCGATTGCTGTAGTATAGATATTACTTCTAATTCAGCTCTTGTACTCAACTTTGGTAAGTGGCAAAGTAATAGGTACAAGGTATCACTTTCTTAGTTATAGTTAGAACTACACCCGGGGAAATAGTCAAATAAAAAAACTACTCTCATCATTCATTTATAGTTTTTCCTTCAGTATCTCACTAGAATGTAAAAACATTTACCTCCACTAAAAAGATCCTATCTACATTAATACCCTCCCTCATCCCACCGCAATATTAATATTCAATAACCAAACGATACCACAGAGCCGAACAAAGCACCTCAGCGCTTATCAACGCTCCTTAGATCCCCACACAAAAAGCCCATCCAAACAAGAAAAAAAGGAACCTCTTGCGTCACCGCGCGCGCAGCCAGAGCCATTGTGAAAAGCAATTAGCGTCCGTACAGCCCGATCAGATACACATCCACACCTGACAATCGCTCGCCTCTTACGTTTTGTCAACAATACCCTCTCACACAGAGATATATCCCCGCAGCGATACACACACACACGAGCACGTGCGCAGCTCATTCCTAGCACCCCACGAGAGCGCGAACTTTAACACTCTCCCGCTGGGCGAAAGAGGAGAAAAAAAAGAATCAATCGCATGAATCGACGCAATGGAAGCGCAGTCACGTCATTTGAATGATAAAAAGGACGGTAAGAGGATCGAGGAGACGTGTCGTGTCGGGACCGCCCGCGAAGATCTCTCGCGAGAGCCGCGATAACTGCCTGATAAAGGCAGGTGTTTAACCGGCGCGTTTAAGCCCAGTCATCGCGCCGTCATTACTTATATACGTTTCCTTTTCGGGACCCGCAGGGGTCACGACTCGCGGCGGGGGGCGCCGCCGATGATGCCTAAACGGTCCCTCGACACGCGGCTAATGGAAAAGGTGACGATTCTCATTTGCTCGGGGGGGTCTTCAGTAAAGAGCGAGTCTTGTTGTTGTGATTTGATTCTTTTTTTTTTTTTTTTTTTTTAATTAATACGTTATGAGGTGATTGAATGGATGGTGCGGTTAGTGGGGTAGATATATCGGTAACTGTTCTTTCTTGCTAAGAGCTGGTGAATGAAGCGGGACGATTGTTTAGACGTGTCATTGTTTGGAGCTGTCGTAATGGAGGAAGTGAGAGGAACGGTTAATTGAATTATTGGGGAGATGGGTTTTTCGGGACATTGTGATGTTAATCCGGATTGAGGAAATTAAGTGAATGTAAGCGCTGGCGTCGAGACCTAAATGTATTGTACTTGTTTTCGTAACTGGAGATCGTCTGATTCTATACGCACTGGAATTATGAATATTAACAACGGTTTAACACACGCAATGAAGTTTACGAGAAGTATATGAATACTAATCTCCGGAGCTGTAAAAGTTACCCAATCAACATTGATATTGTGCCAACAACGCAACGTTCGACCCGGCACACGAAATTTCCCAGCTATCAATTAAAATCCGCCGATACAAAACTCTTCCCATTGAAAATTCCATTGTAAATCAACACTCAACGACTCGCGCGCGTTAGATTCGTCAATCATAAATCATCCTCGGCTCTTAAAACCCGATAAATTTTATCGAAAGCCTCATTGTTAACAGCGTTTCTCTCCGCTCGTAACTCAGAGCTCAAACATTAATACTCCATTCATCCGAGCTAACCGCCGAGCTAACTAACGCTAAATTTACAATACCCAAACGCTAAAATCCTCGCGCATAATTTCCACCAATATCCCCTCGCCGATAGCCGTTCGCTTATTTAACGTTAAATAAAATCCCAATTCCCCGGGCTCGGATCCCGTAATTTACGATTTCATTGTCTAAAGCAGCCGCTGCCGCGAGTACATTTACGTCGCCGGCAAATGAATGACCCGTAACGCGCAATCTCAGCTTAGCCATAGGATCTAACGCGCATGCGCAGACGTAATGATACACGCGGCTCGCGCCCACGTTAAGATATTACGCGAGAGGTATAACATCGCGCGAGCTGATAAGGATCACCGGGGAGATCGAGCGTAGGCGTTGTGTTGTTACTTTCGCCGTGCGCTTCCCGCTTCTTTCCTTTTTTTCCTCTCTTTTATATTCGTCTTCTGCTCGGCCTGTTTTCACGATGGGCTCGCATTGTCGCTTTTTTTTTTCGTTCAGTTACTTTTTGTCGATTCGAGAGCACCGTTAAAGCATTATGCGCGGCGTGGGTGCGCTGACTCGGGAGTTTCAGCGCGCTTGTTGGCCGAGAGATGAGCCGAAGATGTATGTATATACCGGGGGGATATCGTGTAAGTGACGATGATCGCGCCGAGATCTACAAGAGAGTCTGATTTGTGCGGCTGAGAGAGTGTGAGGCTGGCGGACAATGGGATATGCGAGACGAGTGTGGCTCGTTTTGGTTGATGCGTGCGGTGTCACTGCTTGGATTTCGAGGTTAAAGGATGTTGCTGGTTGTGATATGGCGATGTATGAATAAAATTTGTGTACTTAATGTTTTTTTTTTTATGGAGATGTAAAAGTGCTGGGGAAAGTAGGATGTTAATTTGACTTTAGAAATCTGCTTATTAACTGTTAAGGTAGCAGTATTTGAAAGTATTGTTACCAAGCAAGATATTTTAAAGTTGGGTTAATAATTAAAAAACAACGTTTAATCTGCATAATTGGTTACAGTAGAATTTTCGGAGGGCAAAAGTGCTATTACTATGGGCTATGCAGGTAAAACAGCTTTTTAACTAATAAAAAATATATATGGCAACATAAGCATATCTAGTACGTAATTACCTTCCGTAATCATATACGTTATTTATGCGCAAAGTTTTAACTCAATATTCTGAAGCATTTAAAATGGCTTTTGAACAAAAAGTTTTAAACTTTGACAAAGTTTTTAGATTTAAGGAGAAAAATTTCGTTTAAATGCTATTCTTTTACGATTTAGAATATTAGCTTAAAATATCAACACCATGATAGAAGAATCATTACGGACGAAAAGTATGTACTGATTTTGCTTATGTCGCAATATTCTTTTTAGTAGTTAAAATACATATCGTTTAATCTGCAGTAATATTAGTAGGACTTTGATACCTCATTAACTGCAATCATGTAAATTTAATACACTTTGATTAAAATGGTATTGCAAACTATAGATGATAATTTTAAAATTTAAATTCAATTGATCAAATATATCAAATATATATTGATCAAATACAAGCTTTATGTACACAAAGTTTATGTTTGACAAATTTAAGTTTGAGCAAGAATAAAAAAATACACGGTATAAATGAACATGTGATATTTGGTGTAGAAAAATATTTTTTCAGGAACAGTAAAGGTGTTTATTATTAATAATTATAGACAAGGGGGGTATAAATAGAAAATTAAAACAATTGCCAACGAGCCAAAAATTACACAGCCATTAGTTTTTGCTTTTCATTAAATATTTATTCATACATTCCTTTTTAAAACAAAAATAAACCCACACGAATACAGACCTCTCTTTCCCAAATCCCCAAAATCATCCAAATAATCCCAGCACATCAAAGCGAAACCTCCAGCCAACCCCAGCCCCATCCTCCTCTTATTTCCCAACCGCGAACTTGCACTTTCCAAGCGACTTTGCGCGACGTAAAAGCGCTACTAAGAAAAGCAAAAAACAAAAAAAAAAAAAACAGGAGGATGAGCAGCGCAAGCGGACACTTTGGGTCACGCCCATAGCTTGGCCGCATTCGTTCGGCCGTGACGAGAGTCGACGGCTTACACGCGCAAATAAAAGGCCGAGCTGAGCTTCGGTGTGCGCGCGCGAGCGTGAGCTTGACGGCCGAAAATAGACGGTAGAAGCGTAACCTCTTGAACCCGATATCGACGTGAATAGCCTCGCTAATTCAAGGGATCGAGGGGGCCGCCATTCACGAGCTAAGCATCGGAAATAGATCACCTCGTTTTCTATATTTGCGCTTGGCTTTTTTCTCTTCGGCTCTCTGTGCTGGGATTGGATTGAGGTGCGCGCTTTCGAGGAGTCTTTGAATGAGCGGTGATTTGTTTGAGCTCTGTTGATTTTTGTATTTGTGTCGATGTGGGGAATTTTACGTTATTTACTCTATAAGAAAATTCTATATTTTCTATGTCAATTTTTATACTAAACAAGTTTTTGCACAAGATAATAATAATAATAATAATACCCTTCTTGCAGTAATAAAAACTTTCATATAAACTTTCAAGAAATTTTAATATCAGGCGCAGCTTTAAAATTTCTAATCCTTCTACCATCATTCAAAGCCGAATTTCATATTCAAAGAAAACGTTATTCCTCAAACTTCCACCAGAAAACCATATATCTCAATCCACAAACAACAAGCACAACAAAAAAAAACATAAGTAGGACAATCACCAAACTCCCAATTACTCCTCCGTTACTCCAACCTACCCAATCAGCTGACTCCGCTCTTCCGGCCGCGCATCCAAAAGCCCCCCGTCCACTAAATTAGAAAGCCGACTACCTCGCAAAGCCTCAGCTCTCCGGAAAAGCAAGGAAGAGATCAGCGGCAAACGAACTTTCCATCCTCCTCCCGATAATCAAACGCGCTGCTCTGCATCTCACGCACGCTCAGCAGCCGGGGTTAAGCCTCTCGCATTCCGATCGAACTCTAGCATCGGCGCATAAAACGAGAGGAGCGAGCCCTCGGAATAATTGCGCGCTTGCCGGGGTTACCGCCCGCGACTCCCGGTAGTAATTATCGAGTCCCCGGTTGTTTTTTTTTTCCTCCCAAGTCGAGGGCACACACACTTGGCGTGCGCGCGCACTTGTCTGTTATTATTCGGTGCGCGCGATCCCGGAATCACGCGAAATCGGAGAAGCCGAGAGCAGCGAGCTCCTCTAGCGCGATGGATGTAGTTCGGGACTCAGAAGCTGGGGCTCTGACGCGCAGATTACTGGAATTAAGAGAGGAGGGAGAGAGAGAAGAGAGCGAGCTGCTTTTCTGGGCTTCCTTTTGTGATGGCAGGCTAAGAGTCGCCTGGTGCTGCCTGCGACGCGATGGACGAGAGAGAATCAGAGATTTATGTATAGAGAGAGGGAATTGGATAAGATTTTAAGAGAGAACACCTGTTACCGTGCGTGAGGCTTGCCGGTTTTGGCTGGCTCAATTATAGGGGATTTCTAGACGAGAGATTGATTGTCTTGGATAGGGATTCTACGCTCGACGTGCGATGCGTCGGAGCCGAGTGTTTTTGATTGCGGATGATTTTTTGGTTTTGGCTCGGGGGATTGGGTTTTAAAATGAAATAAATTTACGGTCGTCATCGGGAGAAGATGGGTAAGCAGTTAAAAATTGGTTGATTTTTGTTTACTGTAATTGGGTGATCGATTGGAATGATTTAATGGGTGTCTTAGTCGTTCTATATACGCGACCTTGACTGTATGTCCAGACTTTAGTTGAAATTATTATTTTTACGAGGAAAATGATTCAAACCTTATTTTGAAAATTAGGTCTTGTATTTATTTTTTATTGTCTTTTATTTCCAAGATTTAATTTAAAGTATTAGTTTCATAATGAATCCAATTCATTAACACTCTAGTAGTAATAGCTAGGAAACTTTATTCATAAAATAATAATAAATACATTGTTTTAATAAAAATAGAATTAATACTTATAATTGTATGTTTAGCTTATTACTGTTACATTAACAAAAAAATGTTCTCAGTAATGTCATATTATTTTAAAGTACTTTATATTTTCCAACTACAGTCATAAAAAAATGAACAGAAATCGATACCAATCTACAATTTTTTGTACAAATCTCTTTACCCTCCAGTCACTGCTATGCACTCCCAAACAATAGCCCTTCAAAGAAACCAATTACAACTCCCAAATCTCCAAACTCTTTTCCGAAAGAAAAAAAAAAACTGTCCCCGCACCGCGACCTTTTTATCCTCCATTCATCCATCCCGATTAGCATTTTTTCCCTCCGATTGATTTATCTCCTCTGCTTTACGACTTTTCCCCGTACTTGAAACATCAAAAGCCTCGCTCCAGCCGCTTAATACAGTTGAAAAATTGAAAAATGAAAAGCGCGCTCCCATTTCCAGCGACGCGCTCTTATTTCGAGGCCGACGGCGCAGTTGGTGTCTCGCAGCGTAATTACCCCCGTCGCAGAGATACCGATCTCCTCTCTACCCTCTCCCCACTGTTCCGCGCGCAGGTCCGAAAATTTTCGTGTCCGCCGACGTGCCGAAAACCGCCTACCGCCTTTGCACTCGCTCGAGATTAGTCCGAAGTGACAGCTCGCGCGGCGCTTAGAAGTCGAGCGAGCTTCGTTTTCTTGGCCCTCTGTCTTTGCACTCTCATCATCTGCTCTTTCGTCGGCTGGCTACCAGGAGAGCCGACAAACGGGCCTCATTTTTCGTCGGCGGAAAATATTCCCATAGGAGAGATGAAATATTGGACCGAGCTACCGGTGGGCACGAGAGTTTTGAGCTTGTGACGATTTATCTGGCCCCCGTGTCCTTTGTGGAATGTAGTTGGAAAGTTGCTTGGTCTGATAAACTCGCTTGTTTGGAGAGTTGGCTTATCTTCTTTTTGAGAGCGTTTAAGTGAAAGAAAACAATGTCAAAAGATGCTCCGAGATTCAGACCTTAAATTTTATACCAACGCCACAATACGTAGTTAAAAACAAATAACAATAAGCGAATACATTAATAACAATGATTAAAACCCACACATTACCACTAATTTAAAACAGAAAAAAAACCATCAACCACCCCTACAGCAACGACACATCCCAATAATTTTTATCGCTCCACCCACCGGCGCAGCCGGCCTAGTCATGCATACACTATCCGCTCGTCAATATTTAACTCGTCTCGCTTAGGTCCGATTTGTCCGCAAGCAGCACGACAATATAATGCTCGACTTGCATATGGATACTCGGCATGCACACACATCGCCGTTGCATTATATTTCGTTATAATCGCGCACGCCTCTTTCCCCCTTTTCGCGGGGGAGTGGGGGGAGCGTTTATTATTATACTTTCTCCGTCTCTTTTGCCGGGGCTATCGATTGGGAAAATTACCGGTATCTATCGTTCCTATTAGTAGTGAAACATTCACGATGTGCCATTGTGCATTAGATACGTTTTCTTATAAGGCAGAGCGAGTGTGTTGCTAAGCGGCTAGGCTGGATCGTTTGGAATAAAAAAAAGGGTGAATGCAAGTGTACGAGCTGGCTTTTATATTGAGCATGAGGAGTCATTGGAAAATGTAGGTGCGCGCGTGTAAGGCTGTTATTTTCTTTTTAGAGGGGCAATCGAGGTGGTTTGAGAATAGGGTGGTATATATAGGGATGGATGTGCGAATGTCGTTTGAATGAAAATGTTTTTTTAAGGAAATGTATTGTGATGTCAGTTTTTGATAATGTAAAGGAATTAATATTTTTATGGTTGATAAAAGTACTAATTGTTTCCTGTACAAAGGATGTTCATATATTACTTTTAGGAGGATTCAAATGAGGACTGTTTTGAGTATTTTCATTAACTAGATGCCGTAAATTATTTAAATATGTATCTTAATCTTACACGAATTATTTATTATTATTATAATTAAAAATCAACTACAAAGAAAACATTTTTCTGTATTCTAATCAGATCGCGTTTTCAGTGGCTTCACAACGTCCGGTTCTCATTTTTTAAAACAGAGACATTAGTTACTTTAAAGCACCCTTTGGGTATTACGTGTTTCCATCTTATTTCATTTATGTTATATTCATTATCTTATTTAATTTACAAATATTGTAATTATTTTCTATTATAACATATTACGAAAAAAATTAAAATATCAAAAAATACGCCCATCATCCCAACGGTACCTATTTTACTTTAGAATTCAGATTTCCCACCAACGCATACAATTAACGCGAAAATCTTTGCAAAGTCCACACGCATAAAACTCGCAATTTTCTTATAAGCGTATACTTTCCACCCCAGCTCAAAGAAAAGAAGTCAGCGAAAAACACCATCCTCCACGCGCGCAAAACTCTCATATCCGTCGGACGCTCCACATCCCCGTCTCCCTTGAATCATCGAAGTGCCCGCTGATAAGAGGACACAGCGCTGCAAAAATACCGTCATTACACTCTCCCCCGTTGCATACATCGATGACGTGCATTATCAAACTCTGTACTTTTCCGCGTAACGCGCAAAGAAAGCCGCGGCGACGAGGGGACAACGAGAGAACGATCCAAGTGCATATACATACATACACGTATACGCATACATATAGGAGGAAAGGAACTCGCAACGTGTCATCAGCTCTTTTCCCGCACACGAGTCTTTGTCGCTTAGTCCGCGAAAATCATAGGCTGCTACTTCCTCTCTCTCTCTCTCGCTCGGTGCGCTTATAAACTGCAGGTGGTGCGCGTCACAGTGGGCATTGGATAGACGCGACAATCGCTCTCTTGAAAACGGAGAAGCGCGAGTCGAGGAAAGTTGCGATCTTTGGCCGATTGGCAGTTTGCTTTGTATTTCCCGGGTATAATGGGATGTGTGGAGGCTAAGGTCTGTGTGCTGTTCTTGTGGGAGCTGCGTTTTTTTCTTTCTCAAGCGCGATGAACGTTTCATTTGCTAAATTATATGCTGGGAAGATGGTGGGCTTCGTTTGGTAGTCGTTTGTTTGAGTTGACGCGGTGGTTTTGAAAAAAAGATTTCTTGGAGGTTTTGTTGCATGGGATGATGAGTGTTTTGCGTTTTAATTTCTTTGAGAGAATGAATATTTCTCGGGACTGCGGAATCGAACTTTGTATGTAGATTTTGATATTAAATAATTTTATATAAATTGTTATGCATTAACGATCAAAGCCGTCGTCGACTGTAGAAACCTTAAATTACTACAAAATTGATCGAAAATTTTAAGAAACAGAATGGTTAATTTCATGAAACCAGTATTGTAAATTTTCTATGAAGTATAAATATATTAGACAAATATATTATTTTCGTGCACAAAGAAAAATGACTAAACATTTTATAAGGTGATAATCAAAAAGTTACTAAACTTTTCAGGAATTTTTACAAGAAAAATAGTACATTTTACACGAAATTCAGGAAATATTACTAAAGTTTTCATAAAAATTCCTAAAAAGTATAGTAATTTTCACAGTCTATCTCCGCTATCAAAAACTTCTTGATAATTTTTCCAAAAAAAGATTTCTCCATGTGTTACTCGCGAAAATATTAATTTTTACCAAAACCTCTGTAATTATTCCAACGATCAAACTCTCAACTTTCAATAAAACAACATCATCGATTTCGCACAACCAAAAGTAGCCAAAAAAACTGAACATTCCCAACACCAGCCAAACACTTTTTTCCATCACTTCCGCAATCAGCACCCCAAGCAGCCGACTTCGCACACAAGCTACAAACCGAAGAACCAGCCGAAAAAGAAGAGGGTCCATTCCCGCTTGACTGCCGATATCCCTTACTAAGCGTGACGTCTCTCCTCAAGGGACATTACTTAGCCGGGAAAACAGCCCGCTTATATCCAAGCAACTATCCGTCGTACGCGCGCAGTCGCGCATCCGACTCGTGTCGCCGGGGCCTTAATAGCCTTAGCACGACCGAGCCAGCCCATAAATAACTAGGAGCGCTGGCGGGCCACCCCCGATGTTGTGATTATATTACGCGCGGGAAGGGAGAAAAAATCGGATGCCGGGAAATCAGAGCAAGCACACGTAAAGGGGGGGTCGAATTGAACTTGGCGAATGAGAAGCAGAGAGAGAGAGAGAGAGAGAGGAGGTATTCTCGGGGCAGATTAAATCTCCGCTGGTTAGCGTTTGATTAAACTCGGGATTGAGACCGATGTTATTGCCCCCGCGTGCGCGCTGCGCTAGCTATTGCGGGACTGGGAAAATTGACAGTGCATAGTGCGCGCCTGAAAAATGTGCGGGACAAGAGTAATGACGAGTTTGTGGCCGGGGTTGGATTTTGGGATGTTGGAGTGGTTTTAATTTTAGAAGGTTATTTCTTTAGAGTTTTTTTATTGTAGAGTGGGAAGTTGGAGGTTTATTAATTTTCAGAATTTAAGTTATCCTATTGTTTTAGACTTTAAACATATTACAATTGGTTAAAAAAAGGAGCACTAAGATGTCTTTAAATTACATCATTTTTAAAGTTAACTAAGAAGGTTAGGTGCCGTAATCGTTTTAAAAAGCCGACGCTGTATTAAGTTATTAATTTAAGTGAAATAATAGATCGAGTTTCGTAGAATAATTCCAAAGGAAGGTTGAAGAGCGCTCGAGTGAATAGCAGTAATAAACACGGTTGAATTATTGCAATGACACTTAAACACAAATAATTAGAGCTTTTCCAAACATCGCATTATAGAGAAATAATGTTAAAACGCATGCACTTATTATTAAACGCATCTATTACCGAGCTATAATACAAAGCACAGTGTTTATCCCTTTTTACGTTTCATTTATCGGTATCAATATAGCAATTATTTGTAAACAATACCTGCATTTATCTTCTACTATTATTACATTGAACTATCGTGAAGTTTGCATTTCAAGTCTCGCAATTAAAACGTTTGAGAATCCCTGGCCTCCCACCTTACGCATTTAATCACTATGTTTATTGTACAAATAGGAAAATTATTGATGGATGTCAAGTTTATTGATTAATTAACTCGTAGGGTAATTACAGTTACTTATATAAATGGCATTTTGAAGAAACGTCTTACAGAACATTATAAAATTATTATATCTTTTTTATTGCGAGACATAAATAAATATGTAACCTATTTAGTACAATATTATCTATCTTATCTCAAGTTTGCCACACCAGATTTGTCATTCAGAGTTAAAATATTTTCAAAATCTTTCTACTTGTTAGTACCTACTATCCTAATGACGATTTTAACCTGCGCCATTTAAACTTTAATATGGCGCTGCAGTTAATATAATTTCTTACCATTATTAACTTTACCGATTTAACACAGAGTTACTTATATATTTTCTCAAATAAACACTTATAGCAATAAACGTTCGCCAATAACCCCTCCAAACCATTAAAAATAAAAAAACCATATTCTCCATTCTCCGGTCCACCAGCCCTCGCCGCTCCACTCTCCCACATCCCATCAAAACATTTTGATTAAAGAAAATATTTCACGCACATATTCAGCATCGCGCTCACATGCTAAAATTGCATTAAAGCATACGCGTACATACACTCACCCTCGTCCTCTCTCATACTGCATGCGCACGCGTGAATTAATCAGCGCTGCCGCTCTCCCCGCTCTGGGGTGACTGTACACGCAAAGTGCGTTCACATATACACACCTGCGCTCTCTCTCTCTCTCTCTCTCTCTCTCTTTCTCGTGTGAGTGAATGATACATGCGTACTCGCGGCCGGTAATAACAGGTTGCCATATCAGGTACTGACCCCGGCTCGGTGTGCGCGCCAACTGACCCCGCGCCTCTCTCGAAGCATGATGTATGCGCTAATTGTGAATCCGTCTCTCTTTTCTCTTATTCAAGCGTTCGCATTCTCGTTTTAAAATGCGCGCGCGCGGTCTTTTTGAATTTTTCATGTTGAACGAGTGCCGGCCCGCAGTGCGTATTAAGGAGAGGGCTTGATTAATCGCCCGTCGGGAGACAGCGAGGGAGATGGGAATCGATACGGGGAATTGTAAGAGGATTTTTGTTAGAGCTTGGGTTCAAGCTGGTACTGGATTTTGTATTTTTTTGTGATTCTATAGAGAGGGAGGTAGTGAGAGAGAACTACGTGATCAGATGAATAGTTTCATTAATTTCCCTGGTGGAAAATTGACCAGATTCTGGGCAGAATTTCTGGTTGATAAACGTTAAAATGACACTTATCTAGAAATTCTGTTCAAAGGGTTTCCAGAATTATTTGATAAGTGTCATTTTAACTTTAATTGACCAGAAATTCTGCCCAGAATCCGGTCAATTTTCTACTAGGGTTACTTTAAACTTTGAAAGGTCACCTGGACATTGCTTTCAACTATTCCACCTCCTAAATTTGGCATGGCCAATTGAAATGATTTTAGTATCTTTCCTCCACATACCACTATCCTAAATCCAACTCTTTCTCCCATACCTTACTACAAAACGCATCAACAAACGACATCTCGATGCTGCAAGCGCGATAAAATTCTGGCCTCACGCAGACCTTCCGTCCTCTTAGATTCGATCAGGCAAAAGTGGGAGTGTAACACCGCGCGCTATCGGATATACAACCATGCTCTCCCAACGTTACCTCTTCGACTCTTTATTATTCGGCCCGCGGGCCGGACATCTGCCAAGACGACTCTCTTGCTCGCGGGGATTCAGAGGAGGGAGGGGGGCAATTAAGTAATTAAACAAATCTTCTGATGGTGTTATTGATGAGGACTTCCACGCCCGTGAGCTGCTATGCTATGCGCGCGACCGGCTCCGTGTCTGCGTGTATTTCATACGTCGTGACAGCGCGTTTTTATCATTGCTCTGTGGGTATGGTTGGGATGTCAGGGATTTTTTCGTTTTGGAGCGGGAGGCCGCCGATTACGAGCCAGCGAGGTGGAGGATGTTTATATATGCGAGGTACGGGAGAGGAAAAGAGAGGCTTTTTAGTCGGGGTGAGTTTGATTGCTGAGCTGGTGATAGTGGTGAAAGACTTGGATGTAAATATGGATGATCTGAAATGGTCACACGGTAGCTCGTTTGAATTTATTCAGTTTTAGAATCGTTTTGATTCGAAGTTATTTTTCTTTAGTTTATTTAGTTACTTTGTAGTGTTAGTTTGTTACGTATACGCAATTTATTATAGTATACTGTAATTTGTAAGAAAAAAAAAATTTTACTAACGTAATAACTCTATTTTCGTATATATATCAATTTCCAACCGATACCCAAATAAACGAGCCGAGAGTGCAAGCGTAATCACACCACACTTCATCGCGTTCAATTTCAACATAAAAAAAACCACCAACGCTCTCCAACCTCGTTTTCTTCCACCCCCTCATTCCGTGTAAAACTTTCCACATAAAATTCCACTTTCACGAAAAAAGGAACACCAACCTTAAAAACTAATTCCTCCCACCCACCCCTAAAAAAACAACCCATCTCTCCCACTTTCTCTCTCTCACACTCACCATATAAATAATTGATCGGGTACTTGTTGGCCTTTATCCTCACCGCCATTAATAGCCGCATCGCGCTCGCTCTTACAGCCAGCTCGAGGACCACCGGGGGGATATCCTCGATACTATCCCTGCCGGGGACAGCCAACACGACGCAATCATAGGGCGAACCAGAGAGAGAGAGAGAGAGAGGAGCTCGCTAATAAATTATTAAAGGCAGTCGCTGGGAATGACGCCCGGCACCCCGACGAGAGCTCGTGTCGCGCGTATATACGCACATCAGGGTAGTTTCGCTCGCGCCACGTACTTGACTCTGGCCTGATCGTTGATCGCACGCGCGCAAGCGATGCTTGAGAGTAGCCACACGGGGGGTTTATTATTTTTGACCCCGTGGTTTTAGGGCTGAGAATGAGGCGAAATTATGGGTAAGGAGGTTTTTATCCGAGCGGACTGCTGCGGCGTGGCTGATTGACTTGATTTGGGGATTTTTTTTTAGGTGGGGTGGTTTTGGGGAAATTTTGAGTGGTTTTTATAGATCGGCAGATGGTGGGTTGTGGAATTGGTAGTTTATTGGCTATTGATGATTTTTAGCGTGATGTGATGATGAGAAATTTTGATGACTTCTTTTATAGATTTTAAGTTGGGGAATGATGTTTAAATTTTAAAGTATATCATATCTTTTACTGAAATATGCTGGATTCAAAACTTTTTCTTTTCACCCAAAAAAGAACAAATATTTTTATTTTAATGCAAAAGTACATACAATTGTTATGTTTGCGTTCAGTTCAATGTAATTTTGTATTATATTTAACGCAATGTACAATATTCTTTTTGTTTGCGTTTGAAAATTCTGCTTCCAGTACATGTACATTAAAAATTAATTTTAAAACATTTAAGTTGTAGTTTATTTCTAAGAATGATATGCCTTTCCGTGGCTGCAATCGCAGTGGGTTGGTATGTTATTAATAATGCAGTAATGGATGTTTATCATAATTTAAAACTGTCTGAATAATAATTATCAATATTTTTACACATGCATTTTAAAGAATTAGATTAGCATAAACTAGATTCAAAATATCTTTTTGCGACAGTAAGTCATGTATAAAATGAATGTATTCTAACAGCAATGAATATAGTGTATAGACAGATACTACATTATTTAAGAAAATTTATTGGCTTCAGCAGAGTTTATGAATAAATAAATGCACTCGTAGATATTCGTTCGTGCATAAGAAACGTTTATTTATGACCATTAATGTCATCGTTTATAAATAAGACTACTGCGTTATAATTATATTTTAAATACTTACAAATTAATGCAAATTTACCAATTATACACGAATGAATATTCAATCACAAGAAAAACAAATTACTATCAGAAAATCTTGGATTTTATAATTTTATTTAAACAATTATCCGCTTTAAAGATTCGAGATAAAAGACAATTAACAATTTACAATTTATAACAGTTATTGAAGTTGATAAACATCGTTTGCGTCACAGTAATTCTCGCAGTTATAATCAAGCAGCTATTCCATTACGCGCAACATCCTTATGACCCACTTTTTACAATAAATAAATAAAAGCCATAAGATCCATAAAATTTTATTGTCAATAAAGCCCTTATCGACAAAAATCTCATTAAACTAACTTCGTTTTCTAAATTTAAAGACTTCACTGATTGAAAATTCCTCTCGCTCTGACCCCCACATCTATTACTAGAAGTATATTGTAATCACCTTGCATATATCAATTAAATAAAAGTCACTCGCTGAATCTCCCATCTCGATAATAAAAGGACGCATTTAATTACCGGCGCAATAATTTTCATGAGCTCTCGCGCAACGAGTACACCTTCGCCGCTTCACGTCTATGTATATACGCGATTTACAGTTAATGGAAATGCCGATTTATCAACTCATTGGCCAATATCCTTCGTGGGTAATTCGCTTCGGATAATTTAATATCAATTCCAAGCGCTGCTCGGACTTAATTATTCCGGTATAGAGCCGAGCAGCAGAAGAACTCCCAGTGCGTTTAACGAAAGCATTAAACCGTGAGTTTTTTAGTTTTATTTTAATTTTGTAATTCGGCGTTAATATCTTTTAGTGAAAAAAGGCATCGAGATCCTTTAGCTATTATAATTATCGCCAATAAAATTAGGTATACAGTCGCTCTTTACGTCAAAGTGTTATACTGCGCATTGCTTTACCAATACGCATATTTTGAAAATTTGCCATTATACGCAAACATACTCCATTTTTAACTAACAAGCCAACTAATTAATTTCAAGAAAACGCCGCGATAATCAGCCGTAACATCACTAACCTTACAATAAACCTAAAAACCTAAGCATAAATGTTCGAACTCTAAAAGCAAACACGCTCGCCTCATCGATTTCAGATACCGGCAGATCTTATCACACTCGGCCTCTGAAATTTTTAAGAGCCATTTGCGCCTCCGCTTTTCCCTTTATACGCTTATACATCCCAACAATGCGTTTACCGAGAAAACAATTACAGCAAAGAGAGAGAGGGAGAGAGTAACGAGGTACTTGGGTACTTAGCGTCCATCTCCCGGCGGACTCGTGAGAGCGACACACGAGAGCTCGCCTCGCTAAATTCATCTAGTCGGTCACGCACGCTCGACTCTCTCTCTCTCTCCGGGCAGTGTAGCAGTGTGACTTTTACGCGTCGGCGGGCCGAGCTTTGATGGATTTACTGCGCGCTTTGAATTTTCCGCCGGATGAATGACTCCGCTCCGGCTTTAAATGTTGCCTCCGAGTGCTTAGGTTTTTGCTCGATGGGATGGATCGCTGAATTATTGATGCGATCGAGTTTTTAGTTTTTATGTGGGCTTTTGGTTAATTCAGGTGCTCGGCTTCGGAATACAGGTTATTTCGTTTGGAATGGTTATTATGAAGGTATAAGGTTGGCCATGTACCTATGTATTATTTTCTGCATAGCGACTACTATTTTTGTTTTGCGCGCATTTTGTGCATCGGCTGCGCCGACCTACCCGTATTATTCTAACGCACGCCCAGCTGTTCTCCACGGCAATACAATTTTCCCGGAAAATACATTATTTCCCATTCTGCAAGCCTGCATAATTAATTATTCCGATCGATGCAAGACTCGCCTGTCCCCATCCATAATCGAACCTATCGCGACATTATATTCCATCCGCGCACATGACTCACACACATAGTAAAATTCGCATTCGAACCAACCCGCGCCTGCCTCTCACAGGGCGCAATAACCACCGGCGTCCCCTTTTTTTTTAAAAACAAAAGCGCGGGGGCAGAAGAGAAAAAAGCGCAGACGCTCCGCCGAAAGCAATTAATCTAAGAAAACGGCGAGCCGTGCGAACTAGACTTCAAAGCCCTCTCCGTTCCCACACGCATCTTCCTCTCTCTCTCTCTCCTCTCGGCAGCCTAACAAATGAGAAGATTACGCCAGTGAAACTGAAACCGGCGCCAATATAGCCCTTTTGTGGCCGCGCGGCCGCCGAGAGGCTAGCTCTTGCCGGCTCGAGGTTCCGAAGGGTTGCACTGCTGCCTCCCGCTAAGACAGTGCGCGTCGGCTCGCGTGTGACTTGACCGGGCGCTTTTTCACTTGCGCGCGCTGGATATGAGATTTTGTGAGTTCTTGATGGATGGACGGATGAGAGGGGAAGACGGAATGTGCCGTTTTGAGGTATACGGCGGAGGGACGGCTTATATCGGAGGATCCGATCTTTTTCGGATTATTGGCGAATTTGCGTGTGCGAAGATATTCGGGAGCGAGAGACTGTTAAGCGATAGGTCAGGTACTGCGAGCTGGATTCAAGGTTAAGGCCGTGAAGTTGGGGCTGGTGAAACCCGTTTGCGAAAGGGGTTTGTTAGGCAGGTATAGAGGAATGGGTTGGAGGTAAAAAAAATTGAGAATCTTAGGTGAATTGAGGTTGAAAATAGAAATTTTTTTGATAATAAGAAGTGGGATTTCTTTGTAATACATCATGCTCGAGATAGACATGAAATTTATTTAATGGCCTGGGTAATACAAACTGATTCTGTGCCGTAAAACGTGAAGTATTTACGACAGCAGTTTTCTTAGCAACTCTAAAAGAAAACTCAACAATTTTCCTTTTTAAGATACTTAAAATCTTTCAAAATAGAAGAACTAAAGTCACACCATAACAGCCCATCAATTTGTCTGAATCGATAGATCCAATTTGAAAAACATCGCATAATCACGCAATAAAACCGAAACCAAAAAACATCAAAAACCACATCACTCCAACGTCCCAACAATCCTCCGACATCCAATAAAAGCATAGCCCCCGACGAGCGTTTCATTAGCTACCGAATACTCGCCGGCGCGCGCAGCTGCGCTTTATTAAGCCGTAACAAGCTCCAAATAACCAAGTTTAACAAAGCCGTCAAAGCGTCGGTATATACAGGGCGCGAACGCACGCGCGACAGCGCATTAAAAGCGACGAGCTAATTTCGAGCGGACGAATCGCTCTCGCCGCGCCCCGAAATAAATCGATCCATTAGCGCATCGCGCTGCAATTTTCGAGCGCTTCTAATTTGTCAAAGCTTCATTACGCTCGGCGAGCGAGCGACGCGAGAGAGAGAGAGAGAGAGAGAGACCCATACTTAGGGCGTGAGCGGGCGCAAGCGAGCGAGCGAGCGCTATAATCATAGTTTAAATTTGGCCGGGCGACGAGCGACGTCCATTGAAAATCAGAGCCCCGACAAGCTCGGCAGCCCCAATCAGAGGACGAGGAGAGGGAGACACGGAGGATTATCGAGGCCGACGAAGGTTGACGAGATGGCGCTGGACGAGGTGGATGGTTTTGCGCGCGCAAGTGGGGGGTAGGGAAGATTTGTGGGAAAGCGGGGCTTCTGTGAGAAAGGAGAAATGGGAGGAAATGCGAGTGAGGAAGATAGTTTTTTTAGGTTATAGAACTCAGATTTTGAGCGTGTGCAAGCTTTATTTTAAACTAGGGACTGTTTAGAAGATGACCAACCCTCCAAATTAGGTGTTAAAATATTGAGAAAATTAGAATTTTAGATTGCAATGCTTTAAAAATTTCGAATTATGGATACTTTTTAGCTTTATTTTAAAGAAACATTTAAATAAATGCTATTTTTCAAATCTTCTTTATTCATCCTAGTAAAATATCATGTAAATATTTAAATATCTGAAATTAAACTATAAAATATGATTTTTGATTCGTCTTTGCGAAATAGAGATATTTTAAATTATTCAAAAATAACAGTTTAAATTTAGCTAATGAAAACGCACCGTATCCATAGCTTCAATTTTGTCCATTATATTTTATACATTTTTTGTTTTCTAGGGAATAAATTGTATTCTATATTACCATTCTGCAAAAGAGAGTGGAAGATCATATTTTATAGTTCAATTTCATGTCTTTATATATTTACATAAGCCTTTCCTAGAGTTAATTAAAAGGATTCAAAAAATAGTGGTAATTTCAATGGTCCCTTAGAATAAAGCTAAAAATATCAACAGCTTGATTTTTCAAAGCATTGGCGTCTAAAATTTCGGTTATTTCTATTAGTATCTTCACATCTAAAATCATACAAAACTTTAAGCAAATCTGTGATTTGAAGGGTTAATCATTTCCTGATGAATAAAAATTTGTATAAAAAATAAACAAATACTTTACAGTCTCTGATTTCAAAATTCAATTCAAAGTCTACTCACCACACGTAACGAAATCCAAATCCAGCCCCAAACAAAACTCATCTCCACGCCAACCCTTCGCTCACCCCTTCTGCCAACCATCCGTTCAGATCAAAAGTGAAAGTCAGACAAACGCCGGTCGCATCGCAGTAGAGTCGATTGTCGATGCGACGGCTGCTGCGCGTATATATATCCGCACTCGGGATTCCGAACCGTATCAGCGCAGAGAACGAGCTCAATCGAGGGCCATTAATATTACATGAGGGTGGGCCGTGAGCTCGCCTCGCCGATCATAGCAAATCCCGGGGAATCAAAGCGCCAGTTTACAACGCACGGCCGATATCGTTTTCGATTCTGGTACTATGCCGTTTTGCGCCTCGCTTGGGACGAATCCGTGTTTTATTGAATGATGTTGCGACGCTGTGGGTTTCGGGGGAATTGAAATGGATTTATAAGGGATTGCAAAGGCGAGTGGGGATTGCTATGGGTATGGCATAAAGTTGAGTTTACGATTTTGACGTGTAAGTTTAATACTTCGTGTAGTGAGTTTGTTTATTATAACAGGAACAAGGTAATTCTACAATTCGACCACTGAATGTTCGTTAAGTATTTGAATTCATTTTTGTTTAGTGGATAGACCGGTAGGTTAATATTTTTTAAAAATACATCTTGCCGTGGCGATGATTATTACACTGGGTGCCGAAAATATTAATTACTAAATAAATTATAAGTGTAGCAATGATATAGATGGAGAAACCGCGCATTTACTTTAGAGAAATGAAGCGGAGCGAGTTGCGCCCTTCCCAAATTGTTTTCTCTTCTCCGTTCTCGATTCTCGCATCGCGCCCCATAAATATGAGAAATAAATTGAATTATCTGCGGCGCTGGATAATGATAGGTTGAATCTCAGCCTGCGAAACTCGAATCCTGCCCCCTTCTATCCCCCTCCTCAAGCCTCTCCTTTTGTCTTTCTGTTAATGCACTAATCTAAGGATACCACTTTCTTCTACTAAACCCATTTAATGATTCATTTATTAATTTCTTTTGGGATACTGTGAGAAATAAAATTAAGATTTATTTTTTCTTTATATGTGTGAGATTATAATTAGAATCAAATATGTATTTTATATGAACTTACGTAGCTAAGACGATTAATAGTTAACCAATATTTGAAACTCACCTGTAACAGAAAAAATAGAAAATAAATAATTAGATATGCTACTTATCGAATGATTGTAAAATTTATCAACTACAAATTTAACAAATTGTCTTAAACGTCTTACAATTACAACAACAATTCATACCAAATATAACACGAACCACCCACCCAACAATATCAAAACACTCACCAGCTTTCTGCAACCCCATCTCTCCTAAACATAACCTCTACGCGACCGTACATATGAAAACAACCGAGCGCGAGAAATCGCTAGATCAGCGTATAGCCGTATAGAATTCGCGATCCCTAAATCACCACGCGGGCAAAGGCATCAGGGGGAGGGAAAAGGGCGGCCCTTTGTTTTGTATTTGCGAGTTGCCGCTCTCTCTTTCTCACTCGCGATCAGCAGTCACGTAGTAATTAAGGGCCCGGCCTCGAGAGGGCGAGAGAGACGCGGCCTCTCGTTCCAAGGGCATTTTCGTATGGCGCCTGAATTTAATTGGCCCGCCGCCGCCACTTCTAATTAACTCCCTTTTTGCTCTGATTAATCGTATTCGCGCGAGTCAATTTTCGTGCTCGTCAGAGAATCCGCGCGTAATGCTCGAAAAATGCCTGGATTCGAGAGAAAAAGCCGAGCGGCTCTTTTATTTTTTTGAACGCCGGGGTTAAGAGGGAAGGGAGAAAAACGAGATGGGGAAGGCTTAATGAGGCCGAAGAGCGGGCAAATCGTGAGGTTTCGTGAAGAGGGAGAGAGGAGCCGGGTAAAAAGTCTGCATATAAAAAGTATAAGAGCGAGCGCGCGCGAGTCTGGAAATGATGTAGAAATGAGATTTCTGAAAATCAACTGGATCTTCGTTGTTCTAAAACCGGAACAAATTGGATCGCCGGCGCTCTTTTTTCTCGGCAGCCTCCTTTTTTTTTTACTGTAAAAAAAGCCGGCTTGCGTGCGGCACAGACAAGAGATCGTGTTGCGACAAGTTACGAAAGACTTTAATAAGTTTATTATAATTACTACGCGGAAAGAGAGGATAATGATGATCGTCTATGGTAAATTAAGGTCTTATAATACTTCCTCGTCAAAGATTTGAGATACTAAACAAATTTTTGTAATGACCACTGAAAAATGTGATTTGATGTGTTTTTCAATTGGCTGTTATTTAAGAAATATAATTGTCGATTCATGAATGTTAGTAATTATGTTATTGGAAAATAGATGATTGAAGATGAATTTACTTGAACGCTATGTAGTTTTAGTCTGTTTGAAATTTGTTAAAATCTTGAAAAATCTACGAAGAGTTTTACGAAAAAATATGAATTAATTCTAATTTCAACTGAGACTTAATGTAAGAGAATTACTATATAAGGATATTAAATACAAACACATCTTTATAAATGGACTTTTAATTAAATATTAAGTACACTTGATATGATCTAAAACTTTTTTACATATCGAAATAAGACGTATTATATACTAAATAACGAAATTATTAGTAATTATTGCACCTCGTACTTATACGAATAGAAACTACAATAAATTGACCTATTATAAGAATAGCATTCTAATTGAAGACTAAGCAGATTTCTTAGACGCATGATTATTGGGTCATAAAAAAGGGATTTTCAGTATTAGAGTACTCATAAAATTTAAAAGTTATGGTAAATTAAAAAATTTTGTTGCAAATTACAATTTCATCTCTAAAAAATCTGTTGAAAAATTTTAGATTGGTTTATCATCCAAAATTTGATACATTATTCGTTTCATATTCTCTTACCTCTGAAGTAAGTGTGCACCTCAAAATCTAAGTGATAAATGAAGCTGCATTTTCAATATTTAAAATTTTTCTTCTAGATAATAAATCTTTCAATAAGAATAATGATATTTCATCATTTCAAATTTTTCTTCTAAACAAACTAAACTCTCGATCCTACCATCTAGCGACCGTACCACCTTTTACTGCACGAAACCCACCCCCATCCACAAAATTTGCAACACAGATGCAAGCAGCCATGAAGCAAATAAAGCCACCTCATACCCAAAATAAAGAAAAACAATCCTCAAAGCATCATAAACCAACTAAACCTCTCTTTCTTCTTTTCTGCTCAGCTCGCTTCGCGCACGGCAAAATAAAGCAGGTGGAACACGCACCGCGGCGACCACCGCGCTATGTGTACTCAGCTCTCCTGATGGTCAGATTAATTGGACGGAGCGTCCGCGCGAGCACCGGTCTTATTTTTTACGTTTCCTTCTTTTTCCCCTCAATTTTTTCTCTATTTTTTTTACACAATCATGTACCGTAAATGCTCGCTCGCTCGCTCGTTGTTTGTACACGCGTTGCGCAAATTACTTTAATTGTATCGATTTTCTAAGCTATTATAGATATTTCTATCGCGCAATCCTATCGCCAGGAGCGGGTAGCATCTGGGTCGGGTAATTTATATAAATTAAGAAAAAAGCTCGCGCGCGCGCACGCCTGGTGAAAGTATAAAAAGAAGTAAATGACTTTATTAACTGGAGAGCCCTGTGCTAATATAGCGCGTCGTGTCGTTAATGATCTTGTGTTTATAAATCCTGGGTAATGGCGATCTATATTAAAATCTCAAAAATCTAAACTATAAAATTAACTTTCCACTGACAAAGTGCAATCGGTTATCACATTGGAATTCACAATTTTCAAAAACACAAAAACGCATTAAAATACAATAATGCATTTTTCATTCAGCAATACAGTTCACCAACACTAACGAAAAATGCAAACTAACACCTTCGTCGCAAACCGAAGGAAAATGAAAACTGTCGATGACTGCAAGAATCTGACGAGCGAAGCAGAGTCCGTGCCAAAAACGCGCGACGCTCTCTTTCCCCCGGAAGGCGAATAAAAGCGGCGAACGAGCTTACGTAAAGGGAAGGAAGGAAGGAAGGAGGAAAGTAAAAGAGTACTTTGAGGGACGTGATGGGGATCGCCGATTGGCCTCAGTCTCTCTCTCTCTTTCTCTCAGCTCGAGCTGTATGCACGCAGTTGCTGACTCGGTCTTTCCAGCAACGTGGTGCAGTCGAGTGTGCGCTTGCGTATACGTGTGTGTAGGTAGTGAGGGAACTGGTCGCGCTAGATTCGCCCGGATCCACTTTTCCTTCCTCCGGGCGAGCCACTCGTGCGATTCCTGAGTGAACGTGTGTGATGGTTTGAAGTGGTGGGTTCTTTTTCGGGTGTTGGTGGCTTTTGAGTGTGTGGGAGTGAAGTTTTGATGTTGGATGGTGTGGGTGGTTGTGGACTGTGTGTGGTTAATTGTATTTATTGCTTAAGAAATAGATTTTGGTGACTTAATGGTGTCTTGATTTATTGTTGTTGCATCAGTTAAGCTGATCTACACTGTTGGATAATTTCGCATAAAATTTAATGTACTAAAAGGGAAATTTTAGATACGTATATATACATTAAAGAAAAGAAAGTTAATTAAATGTACATTTCATTAATCATTAAATGTAATGTGAAATTATATTAAATTTAATGAACATATTATAAAAATTTTATATACATTTGCATTAAATTTCATAATTCTTTTGTTTTCAATGCCTATACGTCAAAATTTAATGAAAAATACCTACAACAGTAACTTCATTTTCAAAAAAGAGCAAAAAAGTCAATTTGAAACTTTAACGGGCTCAACTTAACGCCACTCTAATGGAAAACCATCAAAGTTTACAATTCAAATCCAGCAAAAATAAACCCTTAAGACAAACAATAAAAGCCACGACAAAGTCCGGCGGATCTCCCCCCAAAATCCCAGCATCGAGCCTCTCCGAACGCGCGAAAAACGAAAGCGCCGGATCGCGCGCCCTTCGGCCGAGAAGAGCTCGGGATCGCGAAAAAAAAGGACGCCGAGAGCAGGAACGACGCCGGAAAAAAAGGAGAGAAGAGAAGAGCGCGCCGCGAGAACGAACCACCCACTCGACAGAGAAAGAGAGAGTTGAAGAGAGGGCAAACAGCGCCATAAAGGTCCCTTTCCGCGCGAGTCACGGCCGAGCGGGCTATATATACAGCTCGATCGTTCGAAAAATAAAAGGGGGCGAAGCGCCGCTGTCGCAAAAAATCGTATATATAGTGGCGTGGGTCCAGTGTCGGAAGAGAGGAGATGGACAGGGAGAAAAAGAGCGCAGGGAGATTGAGTGGAGGGTTTGGGGGACGTGGGTATAGGAAAGTGGAATAGAATGAGAGCTTGATGGTGTTGGTTTTTGTGTTTGTGGCTTCTGTTTTTGGAGAATTTGTTGCTGTGATTGTTTGGTTAGATGTATCGTTAAGTTAATAGGTTTAATAGTTTGAGATACGAAATTAATATTAAATTAATATAGATATACGTATTAGGGTTTAATTAACTTCCTTAGCGGGCAATCAATAAAGAATTATTTTGCAAACATAAAAAAGTACCCTAATAGAAATTTAATTAGGCCTGATTGTTCAAATTTCATCAAACCTTGCATACAGCCTAACTATAAGTAAGATACCTCTCTTATTACCTATAACTTAGACTTACTTAATTTTTAATCTGCGAATAAAAGTACACAAATTTTCCTTTTTCCTCAATAGACAAAATTTTCTAAAATAATTCATTATTATTATACCTATAAATCCACAAAACCAAACTATTTTCCACCAAACAAAACAATTCATCAGAACCATCACCGCATCACGCCAACCTACACAAAAAACCCCAAAAACCGAAGCCAGCAACAAACAGCCGAGCCAGAAAAAGGAGACTCTCTCGACGTTCGATACAGCTCTTCCATCCACACTCACGCACACGTGCACACATACCCACACGCTTTGAAGAACGGGAGCACCCTCCGCTCCTCTCTTTCTCTCTCGTCCTCATGAATTTCCCGGGCGTCTGTCGCCCGGCTGCGCGCGGCAGCCCGGAAGCCCTGCTTCGTATTCATAGAACCGCCTGTTCCAGCCTTCGTCGTCGACCACGAGACTACTCTCTCTCTCTCCCTCTCTGCACTATCGGCTTCTTCCAGCCGAATATCCATACGGAGCGCAGAGCGGCTTGCTCCGGAGCTAGAGAGTCCTAGGACCTCTCAGCGATCGATGAATTTGCATTCTTTTAAGCGGGAGCCTGCCAATTTTTTGGCGGTTTCGTCCGAGCTTTTTTGCGGTCAGTGCGGAGTAGCGGCGAAATTGCCGTCTGGTTTGCTAACGAAATTTTATTTCGGGCCTAGGTATAATGTGGGTGTATCGTAAAAACTGTGACTCTCAAACTTGCCGTCGTTCCAGTTAATACAGTTTTTAGAGGAACGGAAAACTTTCCATTATTTTAACGTCAAAGTGCAATCACAAAAAAGCATTAGTCCGCGACACGCGCGAGCCTTTAACTCTCTCTCCGATTAGAAAACTTTTCCCTTAAAAAGCAAGAAGAAAAAAACATACACAACAACACGCGAGCGCTCGGGCGTACATTACTTCAATGGATTATTGGAGCAACGGTATACGCATACCGGCGCTGCTGATTAGCCCGGTAAAAAAGCATATTACAACGACACACGGACGCGGGAGTTGGTCACGCGACGACAGCCCGGCGAGCTGTAGCAGCAAAGGCGGCCTCGTGCAATTCGACTTTGAAAGAGAGAGAGAGAGAGAGAGAGGGACGTGCGTGTGCGTCACTCAAAAGTCAGCCTAAATTTCTCCCGGCGCGACGTATTCTCACGCATCCTCGCTCGAGTGGGCTCGAAATTTTCTCAGAAAAATATGTTTTCGATGGAGATTTCTGGCTTCGGTGTGTGTATGAAAGGTATTGTCAAAGGAAGGATTGGCATCGGCAGGTTTTGAAACTTGTTTGTACATTTGATATGTTTGTTAATGATTGAATAGGTAAATAGATGTTATTGTAAGGTAAATATGTTAAATAAATACCAGTATATACACTCTAAACTCAAAAGTGCGAAATCTGAAAGTAAAAAGTCTAAAACCTACATTTTAATCTTTACAAAAGTAACTTTCAGGCGTAAATGTAAGTTCTAAATTAATATTGTACCATTATTGCATCAAAAATACTGCATTAATATGGTATCAACATT